>CAJVPP010004093.1:0-10146 GCA_910592005.1 Funneliformis mosseae
AATTATTTGCACGTATTTCACCCAGTTTATCGTGATTCTCTTTAATTTCTTATCTCGTATCTTTATTCTTACTCTTCTGTGTGAAGGAAATCTTCTACTAAACTGTGATATTGTAGGTGATTTACTCGTGATTTAAAGAACTGGCGTAATAATATATTTAATTTATAAAATTTATATAAAGTTCAAATAAATAAAAATTATATAAAAGGAATTTATTTAAAATGTATATAAAAGACATTTATTTAAAACAATTAGTATCATTATATATTACAAGTAATTTTTAGTTATTCTTTGATTTTGTTAATCATCAATATATTTTATACTATAAAATATAATAATTAGTGATAAGAGGATAAACATTGATAATTATCTTCTAAAAAATTTTCTGATGTTATAAAAAAATGTATTAGTTAATGTTTAATAAATGATATTTTTTACCTGTAATTGTTCATTTTACAATGTTTTTTATTTTTAGAAGAAGTTATACTATCAGTAACATTGATAGTTTCACTCATTATTTAATTATTACAAATTAAAGTTATATAAAAAAAGTCTAATATGACAATTTATATTGATATTATTTAAATCAAATCATTCAGATTATTAAGGTTGACCTAGGTTGATTCAGTTCAAGCAAAAATTAGACCTTAACCTGATATATTTTTTTGAATTAAGACTTATGTCATAAAAATGATAATCTTAACTCAAAAAAAAATTCAAATCAAGTTAAACAACTCAGGATAACTTGACCATTTTAGAGTACTAGATAAAATCAGATTCTGTAAAAATTAAAGATAGTCTTCATAATTATTTTCAAATTTCAATTGAGTTGCAACTTAATTATGTCATAAAAAAATTTAATTGTCTCACAAGTTGCAATTTAATTGTGCTATTTTTTTTAATTACGATGACTATCTTTAGTAAAAACCCATAATATATTTATTGTTTCAACTAATTTCTGTGTCTAAGAATTTTTATATTCTTTTTTTCCTTTATTAATTTACTAATAAAAATTATTTTTACTTTTACTGTATTCTAATTGGTCAGTGATAATAAAAGAGAATTTTACATATATATTTATTATTTTATTAAACTGATATTTTAATATGATTGTGACTATAAGGTTATTATGATTATAAAGAAGTATTTTTTATATAAAAAATCAGGACTAAAAAGTAATATGATTAAACAAAAGTTATGCTTATAAGAGAGGCGACTATATGGAAGATCAATTGTATATAAGGTTTTTAAATAGAAAAGGAGAAAACTCTGATAAACATAATTTAGAGATAATTAGGTTTGAAAATTTTTGATAAGTAAACAGATTGATAATCTGCAGTATTAAAATAGATATTAAAATTAAAATAGATTTTTATTTTTATTATTTAACAATTTTTTTTATATTATAAATTATGGGTTTTTATATTCTATATACCTACACAAAATGTAAAATATATTATATAATAAATGATAAATAAAAATTTTCTATAAAAAAAATTTTAAATTCTCAGAATAAACCATAAAAATGAAATACTTACACTGGTCGGAATAAGACAATTCAGTATATATTTGATTAGGTTGAATATAGATCGAATTATAGTCTAATCTGAGCTGAATCTAGGTCTAATTTTTAGCATAGATAGGTTACCACTCAACTCATATATAGAAAGAAAATTCAGCCAAATTTGATTAATATTCAACCATTTAAATATTAATTATCTAATTATCATTTAGACTTAAACAAGCATATATATTTGACCATTTAATCAAACTTAAACAAGCAAATATTTGACCATTTAACTAGAAAATATTTGACTTTTATTTGACTTTAAAAAATATAAAGTTTGACATAATAAAATCGTTGTTTAAATATATATAATATCATATAATATTAATATGAATATAGCATAAAAATAATATAAAATTATTATAAATATAATATTCAGATATCATAGTATGATTTAGAAGAATCACAAAAGTCTCATAAATCCTCAAATATATTATTATACTTGTTAAATATCATTATAAAGCCTTCTTTTTTTTCTTTAGATTTGACCTTTTTTTTGATTTTTTTGCTAATACAATATAATGTAAATAAAATAAACTAATTTACTAATTTAGTATCAATTCTTATTGTTCATTCAAATATTCAGACCAAATTTGATTCATTTCTGTTGAGTTTAAAAGGTAATCCATTCTTATTAAATTACTTTCAAACTCCTCTTTATTATCACCTTTATTATTATGATTATTGAATTCATCATCTTCTTTGTATTCTTTGTATGTTTCATAGTTTTTGTGGTCTTTATGACCTTCTATTTTAATATAATTTGAATTGATCATCCATTCAGAAACATTTTCAGGTAATCCACTTAAAGTAAAGTAAACATCATCATTATATATTTAAAAACATTATTTCTTTGTGTGTTAGATTTGTTTAGAATAGGATCCAACATACATCAAAATGCTACTTCAACTATTAAAATAAAGCAAAATAAAGACTAAATAAATGTTTAAAAATAGCTAATTAATAATCTTTATCTTATTGCCTTTTCAAAATGTCATATGTAATCATAAATATAGATAAATCATTTATTATCCAATCTCTCTTTGGTTTGTCATCTGAATCTGATTGTTCAGCAGAGTGATATCTATTTTGAGTTAGAATTGATAAAATTTCATTCTTATTAAATTCTCAAATATTTTTGTCATTACTTTCAAATAGTTTAATAATGGCTTTTAATCATTTGTTTTTTTCTGTCAAATATATAAAAATTAATTATCAGATAATTTGAAAATGAACTTAAATAAAATATTCTTTACATCATTAAACCGCATATTTATATGTATGCATCTATCATTTTTATTTAATTAACCTGTATCTCATTTTCGTAATCAATCTCTTTTGTACTTATATATCAAATGTAACTAATCTGATAATTGAGTAACTAAAGGATTAAAGTATCCAATCATTATTTTTTCAATTCAGGTATTAATTTTTTATATACAATTTTTTATTGCTCGCTAAACATTTTGTTATAATTTAGCCGATATTCAGTAGGTATTTATCCTTTTAATAGGTTTTTCATCTTAGCTTAACAATAAAAAAAATAAATTGTAGTATATGATAAAATAAATTCAGCTATAAATTTCTTATAAAAATAACTCTCACTCTTGTTTTAGATGCATTGCCTTTGTCAGGTGATTATATAGTGATCCTAGATGTTGACTTGATCTTTTTATTTGATCACTTAGGCTGCAAAAGATTGATTAGACTTCGTGATATATAGAATTAATAATAACTTTTGAGTTTTATATTTAAAGTTTTGTTTTTCTTTATGCAATTTATTATATTTATTTCCAAAGATTTTATTAAAATTTTGAAATGTTGTATTGTCTTCTTCAACTTGTCAAAGTTGATTTTTTAAATCTGTGATCTTTCTTTTCATCTCATTTATTTTAAGTTTTTGTTAACTTAATTCAGTTTGTAACTGATTCTTTTCCTTTTTTAATTTTTAATTTCAAATTATCTATAATAATTATATGGATTTGTATTAAAACACGTTGAGAATATATATATAATATAATAAATATTAAAACAAACTCGATTTATTTACCAGTTACCATTTCTTAAAATTCTTGATTTGGATATTGATAAGAAACATTGGCAACACTTTTTACCTACTTTGTAACATAACTTTTTGATACATTAATATTAAGATATTATTTAATAATATCTGATATAATTATAAACTCTTGAGACAGAGATTGTGAAGTAATTGATGATGAAGATATGTGATTACTTAACAATTCAATATATTTTCTCTATTCAATATGATCATAACCTTGTGAATTGATATTCAATGCAGTTAGTTTAGACGATAATTAACTTAGTGAATCAAAAGCTTTTTTAATATTATAAGTTGAGATTGTATTAAGGATGCTAATGATGATTGACTTGATTTTAATTTTATACTTATCTCTTTTAGAATAACTTGTTTAAAAGGAATTGTATTTTATGGTAGAGTTCTGAATGAGTCAAGTCAAATTGAGTTTAAAGACCAACTCTATTCAACTCATTTTTTTCGAGTCGAGTCGAGTCAAATTTATTTTATAAAATCTTTCAATTTGATTTGATTCGAGTTATATAAATTTTAAACTTGACTCAATTTGACTCGACTCGATTTTAACTCAATTCAATTTTGAAAAAAAATAATAAAAAAAAATGAAAAAATGGGGGGGAAAGAGCGAACAATTCATTATCGTTCTTCTTGAATGATAAAAGAAATCATTCAAGTCGAATGATTCAGTCATCATTCTTCTTAAATGATAAAAGAAATTGTTCAAGTCGAACGATTCAGTCATCATTCTTCTTGAATGATAAAAGAAATTGTTCAAGTCAAACGATTCGGTTATTATTCTTCTTAAATGATAAAAGAAATCATTCAAGTCAAACGCTTTAGTCATCATTTTTCTTAAATAATTTGGTCATCATTCTTCTTAAACAATAAAAGAAATCGTTCAAGTCAAACGATTTGTCATCGTTCTTCTTGAACGATAAAAGAAATCATTTAAGTTGAATGATTCGATATCATTTTTCTTGAATGATAAAAAAAATTGTTTAAGTCAAACGATTCAGTCATCGTCTTCTTGAACGATAAAAGAAATCATTCAAGTTAAATGATTCAGTCATCGTTCTTCTTGAATGATAAAAGAAATCATTCAAGTCAAACGATTCGTCATTGTTCTTCTTGAACAATAAAAGAAATCATTCAAGTCAACTTAAGTCAACTCAAGTCAACTCAAATCAAGTCGAGTTTAAATTGAGTCGAGTCAAATATTCAACTCGACTTGAATTTGCTTGACTTGCAAATCATCGAGTCAAAAAAACATAAATTCAACTCGATTTAAATTCGACTCAGCTTATCTGACTCGTGAGTTAACTCAACTTGTCTAGAACTCTACTAATAATAGTAATCAGTCTTTAAATTAGATATATCTTAAGAGAATAATGGTACAAAACTTTCTACAATTTTTTCAAATTTATCAATATAAAAAGCATTTGTAAATAGAAAAAGGAGAATTATCAATAAAGAAGATGTAATTAAAGAAAAGAAAATCAATAAAGAAATATTGTAATAAAAAAAACTACTAAACTAAAAGATAAATGAAAGCTCCTATAGTATCTCTAATAACTAATATAGTTGATTTATATATAACTTAATAATTCTTTGATATACTAGCAAATATAACGAATGGTTAACTATTAGCCCTAAACTAAAAATTTATTATGGATATAGCTAAAAAATTATGAAAGCCATTATAAGGAAACTAAATAAAGAAAAAGATCCTGCAGTAATAGAAGAAGTGATTCATCTAGAAGAAAATGAATCAAATAGAGAATCCTTTAAATCAAAAGTAATGAACACTGCAGAAGTCAATAAGAACAATAAATACTTTGCATTATAAGAAATATATAACTTATCTAAAAGAGATGAACAAAAGTCAACTGCCTTGTACTGTCAAACGCATATAAAAAACAAGAAAATATCTTTAATCTTTGATTCAGAATCCTCAGGATGTATTATATTCTTTGCTTTATTTGAAGAGCTTGGTATGCAAATACAAAAAAAAAATCTAAAACAATAATGATTAATGTGAATGGTGAGAGAAGAAAACCTATAAGAATAGTTATAAATATCTCATAAAGAATAATAGGAAAAATAATTTTCTTCAATGCAATTGTAATCAAAACGAATTTCTATGATGCAATTGTAAAAAATAATTAGCTAAAGAAAATAAACGTATTAATAAGCTATAAAAACAAAGTTATGACATTATACTAGAGAGAATACACAATTAATGTTCTTATTAAATTTTGCCAATTACCTTTAATTAGAACTGAATAAATTGATAATAATGAAAGTAAAGAAGAGTATAAGAAAGAAGAACATGAAGAAAAGTAAAGAGGAAAATGAATAAGAAGGATTATTCTGTTATTCTAAAGAATCTCAATCAAAGAAGTTTAAAAGATTGATAAGGAATTAGAAAAATCTATCACAAAAAATCAAATTGTAAAGGAATGCTTTTAATACAAGGAAATAAAAAAAGAAACTTTCTATACTGAACGACTAATGGCATAATAATTAAAAAGATTTAATAAATTCATGTCTTAATATATCAATCTATTTATTTAGGAAAATGATTAATTTGAAAGAATTAATATTATTACATATTCTATTGATACTGGAGATGCAATACTAATTAAGTAAAGATTCTATTAAACTTTATATAAAAATTAAGAATTCATAAAAGAAGAAATTGATTATTTGCTAAATCAGAACTTATATAACCTTCTAAAAGCCAATGGACTTCACCTGTTGTAGTAGTAGAGAAGAAAAATAGCAAGAAACATTTATATATTGACTATTATAAGCTAAATAGTATCATTAAAAAGGACAAATATACTTTATCACACATTGATAACATATTAAAAACATTAGAAAGATCCAAATAGTTTACTTCTCTAGATTTTGTAAGTGGTTTCTGACAAGTAGAATTAGATTCTAAGAATAGAAAAAAGATCACTTTTATTATCAGATTTAGTATATATAAGTTTAATGTTATGTTTTTTAGACTCTACAATACTCCTACAATATTTTAGTAATTAATAAATATCATTTTACGTGATATCTTATAGTAAAATGTGATCATATATATCAATGACATTAATATCAATACTAAATATCTAACAAATATCTTTTATAACTAGAACAAGTATTTTTACGTTTATGACAAATTGAGTTAAAATTAAGTGTTTCTTTTTCAAACAGAAATTACCATTCCTTAGATGTGTAATATGCGAAGAAGGTATTCAAATGGATCCAAATAAAATAGCTGTTATGAGAGATTTTCTAATACCAAAAGAATTAACACAACTTAGAGGCTTTATTGTCTTAATCTTATACTATAGAAGATTCATAAAAAGCTTTGCTAATATTGTCAAATCTTTGAATAGATTATTTAAAAAGAATACTCCTTTCATTTGAACACAAGAGCAACAAAATACTTTTACATAATTAAAAAGATGTTTAATATCTTTACCTATTTTTACATATCCAGATTTTAAAAGAATTTTTATTTTATATACTGATGTTTCTTTTTTCACTTTAGGAGCAATTCTTTTTTAAAAAGATGATCAGAAAAGGAAACAAGTAATTGTATATGTAAGTAGAACTTTAAGACCTTTTAAAAGAAAATATTCTGCAACTAAAATAGAATGTTTAATTGTTATATAAATAGTATAATATTATCATTATTATTTATACAGTCATAAATTTATAGTAATAACTAATCATATTACTTTGGTTTATTTGAATAATATGAAAATCCTGTTAAACGAATTGGACTTTAGCTAATGACTTTTAATACTTATAAGATGGAATTATTAATCACCCTAGAAAATTTCATTCAAATATAAATACTCTAAGCTAGATATAACACTAGAAAGTTTTTCAACAAATTTATAAAAGCAAATAGATTTATTATTGTAAACACTCTTATGAATAACGGATTTTAATTAACTTAATTATAGATTCAGATACATATTTTTCATTAGTATATTATTTATCAGAACTTAAAATGCTAACATATTTAAACCAGCAACAATAAGCAAAAATTAAAAAGAAGTCAAAATATTTTATTATAATTGAAGAATAACTTTATAAAAAGAATAAATAGGAATCCCAATGACTCTTGAAAGTTGTAAAAGTTAATGAAATTAATACTATATTATATAATTTGCATTCTGATCCTTTAATAGGATACTTTGCATTAGAGAAAACCTATAGGAGAGTTAAAGTAAAATATATTAGTCACAAATATATGATGATGTATGATGATATATTCAAACTTATAATGAATGTCAAAGAAGAGATAAAAATAAGAGAACTGAATTATTACATCCTATAAAAGTAGAATAACCATTCAATAGAATAAAAATGGATATTGTTAGATCTTTGTCTATGATTAATAGAAGAAATAAGTATATTGTGATAGCAACTGATTATTTAACTAAGTAACCTAAAGCTAGAGCTTTACAAATGCAAAAGTATTCTCAAGTGTTCCTTTCTTTTATGAAAATATAATTTGTAGGTATAGATATCCTAAGGAATTATTAATCAACAGAAAAACACATTTTATAAATCAAATGCTGGATTCTCTATATAAGAATTAAGAGTGAAGCATAAGTTAACAATTGCATATTATCCTTAAACTAATGGTTTTATTGAGCGATTTAATAGAACATTATATGAAATATTAGCAAAGTTCACAAATAAAAATAAAAATTATTGAAATGATTTTCTACTATCCACCTTATTTGTATATTGTACAAAGAGGTATAATACTATTCGACATGAACCTTTTTATTTAACTTATAAGAGAAATGCTATATTTCTGATTGAATTTCAAGTATAAATATTAAATATATAAAATATAATGTTAGACAAATAAGAAGATTTAATCAATCACGTATAATAAATAACTAGAAGGATGAATAATAAAATACAGCAAGCACAAAATAATATCTAAAATTTCTAAAAGAAATAAAAGAAGCAATATAATCACAAATTGAAAAGAAAAGTTAATTTTAGAGTTAAAGAATTAATTTTAATGTATAAAAGTAATTTGTAAGATAAAAAAAAGCTAGAGAAAAAATGTGTAGAATTGTATTATATTCATATTGATCTTAAGAATAGAGTATAAAAATTAAGAATATTAGACAGAAAGATCCTAAAAACACCTATTAATAGTTATAGATTAAAACAGTAATTTATATCAGCCCATTGTACTAATTAAAAACTGAAGAATTTTATAGAAAATACCAAAACATCTTAACTGAAAAATATTTAAATAGGAGGGAGCCTAACTTAAAAATTGACAGATTAATAAAATAGAAGAATTGATAACATTTTTCCAGGGTATTCAATCAATATATGCTAACCTGTAACTCATTATACTTCAAGAAATTGAGATGTATCCCTTACCTTATAATAAAACTATGCCTCTAGAAATAAAGTTTTCTCTTACAAACCAAATGTTACAAAGGGCTAAGCAATTAAATAATCATGTTCTAATATTGACAAATGCTTTTTATCTTGACAAGTTTATAAAAGAGATAGAAGACCTAACAGTTTACTCAGTTTACATCAAGAAGTTATCTAAGCATTATTACTGTGTATTATCTTTTTGAATTTTTTGGACTAATACAGATTACACAAAGTAGAAAAATCATTCTGAAGTTAATAGTTAAACTATCAATAACTAAATATAATAATCTGATAGATAAGGCTGCTGAAATTTATATGAAAATGCAAAAATCTTGAAGAAAAGTGATATTATACATAGATAATAATGATCAAAAGATAAAATTGATCTCTAAGAAATCATATATGTCTTATATATTTTCTATGTTATCTATAGCATATATTTTTTTATACAATATCTTTTATTTATTTATTTTATTTTATTTATGTTATATATTTATTATATTATATTTATTTCATATATTATATTTATTTCTTTTATATCTTCGATAACTTTATATATTTCATTTTATATAAATAGAGGATATTTTCTTTAGCTTAATGATGTATTAGATAGATAATTACAATATAATTTAGTTTATTCACATAATATAAGTATATAGTACAAAGCGTTAACTGAGATAGTACTCTATTGTTATTATTATTAAATAAACTGTTAAAAGATCGATACTTTTCTAAAACTATTAAAAATAAACTTTCTGCTTATTACCTATAAATATTACTTTACTTATCATTTATAAATATACTAAAGAACTGACTGTAAAAGTATATTGTCTTTTTGTGAAGTATATAATAATTATTCAAAGCATAGTGAAAATACTTCTGTTATAGTCAAATCTATGCAATGTCTGTTTGCCTATCACAAAATTAACTAATCAAAATTTAAGATCAGATATAATATAAAGATGTGCCTTTTAATAGTTATTTAAATTTTATATTACTAGAATTAATAAATTTTTCTTCACGTTGTTACGTTGGGTTTCGTAGCTTCAAATAAAATCTCAAAGGGTAAATAAAACTAAGACAATTACTCAAGGAA
>CAJVPP010004094.1:0-10138 GCA_910592005.1 Funneliformis mosseae
AAATAATTTTAAATTAAATATTAATAAATTATTAAGTTATAAATTTGATATTATGAATAATAAAAATGTCTAAAAACGGTTGAAAAAATGAAATACATTCGGAAAATTATAATTATGTCTAAAAATGTTTGAAAAATATCTGGAAAATGTCCAATTTTGCATTCTAAAGAAATTGAATATTGAAATTCCAGACAATGACATTTTTTGGACAAAATGAATATCCAGAATCTACCAAGATTTGGAATATATTCTGGACAATAGAAATTTTCAGAATTTGTACATTATTATTTCAATACATTTACCTGTTAAATTCCAGACATTCTTTTTTTATAGGGTATATTCTAAATTAAAATTTAATTTGTAAGTTTATAAAAATAATTAATAATAACATCAATATAGATTATATAATAAAAAAGAATATATTTACATGATATAGTATTTTTAGAAATATTTTTAGAAGCTGATGTTAATGATGAATTTGGTTTTGATAAAGTAGGGTCAGTTAGATCGATACAATCTTCATCTTTAGAAATAGAATTTGTGATTCTTTGCACCTTAATAATTTGAGTAATTACATTATAATATAATACTTTATTAAAAAAATTTATATTTAATAATACCTTTACAATATTTATTCATACAATCTATACAAATGGAGAAATACTAGTAAGAATCCTTTCAACAAATTCTTTATCTAACGCGATCTTTTAGTTTGTAGCTCCTTTTTGTGTGAAAGGTTTATGGCAAAAATTTACAATATAATCACGTTCAATTTTCATTCTTTTCCACTCCAATTCTCTTGCTTGACAAGTGCATTTTTGACCATATTCATTTTTACAATTTAAGCAAATAAGACAAATTGGACAAGCATTGAGACGAAACTCTAAATAAAAAGTCAAAATTGTATTTTATTCCTTGTTGCTGATATATATATGAATAGATGACACGTTATTTAGCCTACATATCACGTGTTTATTATTTATTTCAATTTGCTGACAACCCGTGAACCTGAAAATCTGGCAACTTCTCAGCAAAAATTTTACCAGGTGTCAACTTATGAAATTTTGCCGTAATGGTAAGCCGGTTAATTCTTTAATCGGTTAACCATATATTTAACCTTGGTTAACCGGTTAAAATTTTTAATGACGTTTCCAATCACAATATTTGAGTTTTACCCGGCAAACTTTTAGGCCACTTTTTTGCAAAACTATTATAAATTTTATTGGCAAAATCGTCGATCATCAATTAAAGGTTTTGACTGACCTAAAGATCTTTAACCGGTTAATTAACCAGTTAAAATTAACTTAGGTTAGTACTATAAATTTGGCTAGAGTTAACAATGATTTTTCTAATCATACAATCTTATTTCTGGGATACAGAAGGACAAGAAAATTATCCGGATACAGCCGGGCAAGAAGAGTACCCGGATTGGGCAAGAGGAGTATCCGGTGTTAGGTCATGTATCAATTTTACTTTTACAACGTTTTAAGTTATTTTGTAAATCTTATCAATTTTTCATTATTTATATCGTTTAAATTATATTTCATTAGAATATGATATTTTTTCAATATTTGTATTATTTATCCGGTTTATCGGGATATCCGGTATAGCGAAAAAATTTTAATATACTAAAATCCATTATACTGAATTTTTAACAAACTACATTATATTTTAACTTTCCATCTTAATTATTATGTGATAAAGATCATGAAAAAGAATATAAAATATTTTTAATTGATTATAATTATGTCAATAACTTCAGCCGGAATTAAGATTTTTATAGTTCTGGGATTTACCGAATCACGTTACTTCAAATTTATTGGTTCCTGATCACGTGCTCCGGTTTATCGAATCATTTTTACTATAGCTGGTTGGAAAATTGATCCGTTATAGCGAATATCGAGCTTTTACTAGTAAACTCCGGTATATCGAAGCTATTTTAATATACGTGATTTGGTTCCAGCAAAAAAGTCCGGTTTAAGCCCAAATCCGGTTTATCGAATTTCACTGTGACATAAAAGTTGGCCTTAAGTCGAGAGAGTTTTCTCAGATAGTGTTCTGAGTAAGACTTTGGACTAGACTTAACTTATGACTATAGATTCATGAAGATACTACTTTATACTTTCTTCATGCAAGAATCTGATCGTGATAACAACTACATAAGTGATCGTGATAATAAATCGTTTAGATTGTTAATCGATTATTTCTCTTAGGAAAGGCCTTCGAGATATTAAGGTATTAATATATTTAGGTTGATAGCTTGTTTCCAGCAGTAATAAAAGCATAAATTCCAGCCTTTATTGAGGAAGACCAGTTTAAAAGAGAAGCACTGAATTGATGGTCTAACACCGGTTAACATATTAACCGTTTTAACCGATTTATTAATCGGTTAAAAATTAACCGGTTCCAATCTTACCATAAATCTTTTTCAGGGTGACCCGATGCATAACACCATAGCCATTTTACAATATAACGGAAAAATAAAAAATATTAATGGTACGGTCCCCAAAGTGTTCGAACAAACACTTTATTCTTTATTTAACCAGATTTAGGTTGGGAGTATATCTTCAAACAAATTTTCATAAAATTCTGTTTTGTTCTATAATTAAGATTCGCATATAAAGCATATGCAATAAATAAAGCACGAATTAGTATCAAGCAAGCATAAAGCATATGCAAAATATGCTATAAGAAGGTCGGAAATGACTAAACATAAAATTGAATTTCTTTGTCAGTTCAATAGCGCTAAAAAAAAGTATACAATAATAAGCTTTCTCTATTCCAGTTAAGCAAAGTATTCTTTTTTATTCTAGAGATAATAAATATATGTGCTACTAACAATCTATACTATTATTTTTACAATGCAATAAAGACATTTATTTTTTAAAATATTCCATTAAAAATCATTCAAGGGAAATGTTGCGGCTCAAATGAGTTAAGCTTCGAAATGATCATTTCGATATCCAAAATGACAACTTCAGATATTCCAAATGATCACTTCGAACTATCTATACGTATCATTTTAAATATTTTACTGAATTTATTAAATTACAACTTTTTATTAAAATAGTTAAACTAGCAAATCCAGATCTTTAAAATACTTATATAAAGCTTTATCTTTTTATTTCAATTGCAAAATAAAAATGTAAAATAATTTTAGGGAAAGTCCTAAATGTCATTTAGAATATCCGAAGTGGCCAATTGGAATATCCGAAATCATACATACATTTGGACATCAAATTACAAGCACAAAAAATCACAGCTATTTGCTCTGTATTAGTAATTAAAATTAAATGCATCTCGCATCTTAAATTGAAATTTCGGATAAGTCATAATTTTTTTAGTAAATATACATATATTTTGAAATATGTTAACGTTGAATTACAGAAGTTATAAAAGAAAACGTCGACGCACTTGAGAATTAATTTTCTCGAATTTTGCATCTGCTATATGAAACCTGGCATAAATTCTTCATCTTTATTATCACCATCTTGTATGAGCTGATTTATCTAACATCTAAGTAGAGGCCTGCATAATCCAAATTTTGAAGCCCAGCACGGCTCAAACTTTAAGCCAAGTATTAAAAATTAGCTCAACCCGTTTCTCTCTACATCCAAGTATATGTACTGACTTCAATAACTAATATAGGAATGAAGTTTTGTCCAAACTTGAACTTGTCAGACTATTTTTGTGCAATATTGGAGTCATAATTACTGATAACAAAATTTTTATCTTATATTACATTATTTCGCTAAGATTAAACCCAACGTGAATGACGATACATCCCTAACGAGTTCGTTTCTCATTTGCAAAGTTGATCTACTATTTCTGCACCAGAAAATTCTTTGAACACATGTGTAAGCTATTCCATTTCGTTTAGCTCAAATGTTGATAGATATTGTTGTTGATGAACTAAATCTCTTCAAAAGTATAGGTGCAGCTAAGTCTATTGTTTGGGCTTTATTCGTAATTTCACAAAAATTTTGGGAGAAACATTTGTTTGAATAATCATACACTACCCAATTCATGTTCTCAAGAGCAGAAACTTACATTTAATAATATTTGTCCTCAAAAATTACTCGAAAAAAAATAAAGGTAAGATAATATTCTTAATTTTTGATTCCATCCAATATTATAAATGATTTTCAACTATATACTGTAATGCTTTAAACCATGTTTATAATATTTCATAACTATTATAAATCTTATGTTTTAAGTAATGCCATAATAAATTATTATAAGTTACTTATAATTATAAAATTGTATAAAACATGTATATATTTATTTATATTATGTACTAATTTAAATATATACCTTTACTTAATTCTTTAAAATAATTTATTACAATTGTTAAAATTGCTTTAAAACAACTGTAATACTATATTTATTATAAAATTTTCTTTATTTAATAAGCTAATATTTTATTACCAATAAAAAAATCTTTTATATCCTAAATTTTTTTCAATTCTTTTACCAATTTTATATATAAATTTGCAAGATTATTTTGTGCATTAACAAATCCATTTTCTGCAGCTTTTGAATACCAATAAAAGGCCTTTTCTAAATTCTTTTCAGTTCCTTCACCATTAGAATATAAATTTGCTAGGTTATTTTGTGCATTAACAAATCCGTTTTCTGCAGCTTTTGAATACCAATAAAAAGCCTTTTCTAAATTCTTTTCAGTTCCTTCACCATTAGAATATAAATTTGCAAGGTTATTTTGTGCATTAACAAATCCATTTTCTGCAGCTTTTGAATACCAATAAAAGGCCTTTTCAAAACTCTTTTCCGTTCCTTCACCATTAGAATATAAATTTGCAAGGTTATTTTGTGCATTAACAAATCCACTTTCTGCGGCTTTTGAATACCAATAAAAGGCCTTTTCTAAATTCTTTTCCGTTCCTTTACCTTCATAATATAAATTTGCAAGGTTATTTTGTGCATTAACAAATCCATTTTCTGCAGCTTTTAAATACCAATAAAAAGCCTTTTCAAAATTCTTTTCCGTTCCTTCACCATTAGAATATAAATTTGCAAGGTTATTTTGTGCATTAACAAATCCATTTTCTGCGGCTTTTGAATACCAATAAAAAGCTTTTTCTAAAGATTTTTCTATTTCTCCTTCATAATATGAAATTTTTAGAATATTTTGTGTATTAACATTTTCTGCAGCTTTTAAATAATAATAAAAAGTATTTTCAAAATTCTTTTCTATTTCTTCACTTTTATAATATGAATTTATTAGTTTATTATTTTCTGCGGCTTTTTGATACCAATAGAATGCTAAATTATTATTAACTTCAATTCCAAATCCTTTTTCATAACATCTACCTAAATATACTTGCGCAATGGGATAATCAATAGCCGCTTTTTGAAAGCATATAAATCCTTCATTAATATTGTCTTCAAATCTAAGCATATGATAGTAATAAAAAATTCCAATTAAAAAGGCATATTTTGACTCATTTTGATTTTCTTTAAGCAAATTAAAAATATTATCAGTCGATTTGTTAGAAAGAGAAATACATTTATTAATAAAATGCTTCGTTTCATCAAAATTTATTCCATCATCATGTATTTTAATTAATTGTATGAATAATTTATCAATTAGAGTTTTAGTATCGTCTGTTGGGCTAATGATTTCTGATAATTGATCATGTCTTGCTTCCATTTTTTGTCGAGCTCAATAAAAATGTATTTATATGAAAAAAAAAATTTGTTTTTCGTTGTCAAATTTTATAATAAATTCGAAAATTTTTGGATTGATCTTCATAAACAAAGCTGTAAGGTTGTGATCACAAAGACAGAAATTTACGCCGAAGCGCATACAAAACGTCATATCTCAAATTGCATTACAAGAAAGTTTTATAGTGAAATATTTGTAATAATCAGCATCAGAATGAATATCTAGCATCGGAGTATCATGTAAACCACTATTTTGTAATTTACTTTTTAAGTCCTTTGCTTTACTGCTAGTTCCATTTAAACTACTATAATGGGTATTATACTTCCTACTTGGTCCGAGGCGGTAAACGAGGTTGAACAATTATAATTTCTGCATTTGTTAAATGTTTCATTTAAACTAGTTTAAGATTTCCTTCCAACTGATAAAAAAAATTAAAAATATTTTTTTTATTTCTAAAAGAAATAAATGAAAAATCATCCATCAAAAATCAATCTAATGCTGAAATACAAGAGACCATTTTAAATTTTATTACATTGGTTCCACAAATATATCTACTACTTATTCTTCTTCAAAAAGGCAGAATTGTCAATAACCTAGGCGCAATAATTTTTCGAAGATGTAGGGATGGATCAGTCCTGGTAAGACCGGTCTTAGACTGGGACCAGTCCTTGCGGTCCTCGATTCATATTCTGAGGTCCGGTCCGGACAGATCCTTTATTATTTATAGCATATATTATTTTAAATTAAGGTTTAAAAATTATATAAATGGTTTTATTTATTACAAAATTAGAGTTGGATCGACCCGGTCTGGTTTTCATCTCTCTTATTACCGGTCCATAAGTCAGTCCTTGGACCTGTACTAATATTTTACTGTAATGATAATGCCCGAAATGAAATATCAGAAATGGAGATTAAGAAGACGCAATAATCTTTCATATGCAATTATTATTATTATTATTATTATTATACTTTTTATATTTAATAAATTTATCATTGGTGAATATTTTTCTAATGCCGATCATTGGATCAGACTTATAAATCGGTCCTGATCGAGAAGGAAACAATCTTGAACCAGACCGGACTGGTAAGACCGAATGGTACAAGACCGGTCTTAGGACCGATTCTAGGACTGACTTATGGACCGGTCCAGTCCAAAGATAGATGAAAGACAGGTTTTTTAGACCGGACCAACCCTACGAAGTTATAATATTCGCTTTCGTCAGATGTATATCTCTTGAGGCCTATTATAAAGCGCTGAGTGAGGCAGTAATGGGTTTTCTTTTTGTATTTCTTTAATTCTTAAAATCTTGTTCTTAAACCTTGTTAATTATCGCTTGATAAATTGATTGAAATTCGCGTCCTGTCCATTATAAATCTTGTCCCGTCTCTGTGAGATATAATTTTAACTCTTAAAAGGTAACCCAAGCAAATATTGATGTTGATAACAAGAATGATCGAGAGAGGTCTGGCTTAAGAAGCCGTCCAACAATTAAAAGAAATTTATCAAGAATTCATCAAGACTGAGGAAATATATTTCTCCCAATATTATTTGTATAAACGAAGTTCTAAATTTTATTTGGAGAATCTCTTGATTTCAATTGCCAGGTATCCCATACAAATTGAAATCTTTGAATTTATTACAAAGTCTTATTCTGTCGGTTTGCCTTAAACATTTTATCTTTCTTCAGTACTGGAGCAAGTTCCTGAATCAATATTTTTAGTAATATATTTTAAAATTTTTATTTTAGGTAATTCATATTACAGTAAGAATATCAAATTGCAATAAAATTCATTTTAGCTTAGTATTATCATACTGTATATATTTGTAAATTTACGAAATTATTATGTATAGGTGTTGAATTGTTAAGATAGAAGGGAAAGTTAATGGTACTACTTGCGAAGTATTTCGACCTTAGTATTGCGTAAACATTATATACTGTAAACTTTGTGTCATAAACCGTAAATCCTGTAATATTCTTCGATCGTAGTATTTCAATTACGATGTCAATTATACTATATTGTTTAATTTTTATAAAATAGTTTGCCGTCGACTACTTGATAAAAAAAATTATTAGTACTTGCTATTGCCTGATGAATACGTATTTTGCTCGCTGCTGGGATGATATTGCTCAATAACTTACCAGACTGTATTGGTCTCTTTTCGGTATTCCTATTATTAAAAAATATAAATAACCAAGCTTTGCATCCTTCAAATTTATAATTGTATTTAAAATCATTGTTTACTCTCACTAAATATTTGTTTTTTTTTTAAAAAAAAAAAATTGGTTGTTTATCGTAATTATAAATAATAATTTTTGATTTTAAGTAATCTACTGTATAATAATGTAAGATAATTATTAGTTATTTTTAATATTTTTACAATACATTTAATAGGGATTTTTTCTTATTAAAAATCATTATTAGTGTTCGAAATTGGTGTAACACGATTTCGGAAAATAACAAATTTTAATTTTTTAATATTTTAAAAAAAACATTATGTTAAATATATATGTAAAATAAAAAATTCAAAAACATCATTGAATTGGTTGATGAATTATTTTACTAAAGTGTCATTTTTTGACGATTTTTTGTCTTATTACAAATGCAACAAAATTTTTTTTAAATCATTTATTCGTTCCTTCAAATTTACAATAATGACCGGTAATTAAATCATCATCAACTTAACCTTCTTCTAACTTATATTAATCCATTAAATTTCAATTTAATAGGATAAGGTAATTCCGCGATATTATATATATATCCGAAATGGCACGCCACTAATAAATAATTCACAATAATTAGAACCATTCAAGATTGCCGAAACTTCTACATCTAAGGTAAGAGCAATATTTATATGTGTAATATTTGTAATTTGGTTGAGAACTACTTTTTTCTATAAAAATATTTGCAATTTATTAGGTCCAGTTTCGATGACAAAGGTAATATCCAGTAATAATTGTAAAAAAGTTATTTAATCCATGCTTGGTGATTTAATTTATACGATATCATTTTTTATGTATAAACTTGACTAATTTTAAATTTTAAATTATTTCAATGTTAATATCAATGTATAACCTATAAATTTTTATTAATGATTGATAATTTAGTACGCAAATTTCTGTAATTGAATCATTTATTTTTGCATTAAATTTATAAAATAAACTTTATTTAAAATTATTCAATAATATATAGCGCGTAAAGTAAGTAATTTCTACTATATAATATATTACTAATTTTTTAAAATTATTTAATAATACAGAGCGTAAGTATATTTTATTGCATCATTTATTTATATTATAAATCACAATTAAATTTATATTTACAATTCTTCGATGTTGATGATTTAGTTATGTAAGTTAATTTGTTTTTATTGTATTATTTATGATTTACAAGAAATAATAAATTTGAATTTAAATTATTTCGATTAAAATAAATATATTTCCATTTGAACCATGTATATTTATAAAACGACTGAATTTAATTTAAATTATTCATTGATGAGTAAAATAGTTCGTAAATTATTTCTATTAAATCATTTATTTTGTATATAATTATAAATCTCAAATAATTCAAATTGAAATTATTATATAATAATCTAGCGTGTAAGTAATTCTTTTATATCATTTATTATTTATAAAACTCGACTAAATTCAAATTCAAGTTATTTAATTAACAATACAGCAAGTTATAACTGATGGGTATATCTTGATCAAAATAAATCGATACAGTTATATTTCAGTACAAATATAGCGTAAAATTGATCAAAAAAAATTGTTCTTGAATATTATTGTGCTAATGAATATGATGAAAATAATGATGATGAAATTATACTTAATTGTTTATTAAATTGGATTTTCTCTTAAATTAGAAAATAATATTCATCTCGTGTTTATATAACGATCATAAAGAATTTAATGAGGTATGCATGCTATACTCTTGAATATTTAAATTATGAAGAAATAAATTAGTCGGTTATGAGAACCAGCATGGTTTTTATTAAATTTTAATGATATTTTTTTTAATAAAAAAAAAATAGTATTTGAAGAAATTAAGTACAATATTTCTCTGATGATTTGGAGATTTATCCTGACTAGACAAATCAGAACAGGTTACATGACCTGACCTGAAAAAAATTATCAGGTCGGATTAACCAGATAACCTGAACTAAATTTTAGGCAAGCATTATAATTTGTGACACTAATAAATATATTTTATTTGTTAAAAATAAATATTTGCTTATACCAAAAATAACTCGATGGATTGGTATTGAAATAAATGATACATCTAAAAATAATTCAGAACAATCTACAGAAAAAAAAATTAGGTATGCATTCTCATTTTTTTAAAAAAAAAAATATTCTAGAAATTGTTATGTATAGAGGTCGGAACCGGTTATCGATATCGGATTTATAACCGGTTTTTATCGTATCGGATTAAAACCGGTTCAGAATT
>CAJVPP010004095.1:0-10135 GCA_910592005.1 Funneliformis mosseae
ATGCATTAATGTTTGTCTTACCAATAATGTTATATATTTGATTTTCACGTGAATAATTAAGTTTCAGAGAATTTCAATTAATTCGGATTTGGGCAGTATCAGACTCAATCGGACATTTCGGAAATTTTTTGTTGAGGCGTAACTAATATCGCCTAGATTTTGGATTCAAATCGGGCGTAATTATCAGGTTTCGCCCAAACCTTTAGCGTGAATTCTTAATATAAAATTAGTATCTAAACTAGTATAGAGAGTCAGTACTTTATTATAGAACTGGGTATTCAAAGAAGACTGAAAAGCCAAAATCAACAATATAGATTTTATTATATAAATAAATTAAGAATAAGAAGAAAATAGTCACTATTAGATCATGACATCACCATTAAATTAAAATGTTATTAATCACTATTAGACTATAAAGTTACTACTATATTATACAGAAAATAAATAAAATAATGTTATAAATATAAAGAATTACCCATATATAGGTTATGAAGTCACTATTAGATTATGAATAGTAAGTTATGAAGTTACCACCAGATTATGAAATTAGATTATGATATCACCATTATATTATAAAATTACTAATAGACTATGAAGTTATCATTATATTATGAAGTCATCAATAGACTATGAAGTTACCATTATATTATGAAATCACCTGTGACTATAAAGTTACCTTTATATCTTAGGTCAAATCGTATATGACTTTATAATATAATTATATTATAAAGTCATATGCGATTCTATTAATTTAATTTATAAGCATTTATCAGATATTTAGATTAAGAAAAAGATCAAAGATTAGTAGAATTACCATAAAAATAAATAAGTTATAAATTTTGTTTTTTAATTAAAAAAAAATATCATTAGTATTATAAATCCTATTTATAAATAATTAAAATTTTGTTTAATAAAATGATACTTGTCTTAAAATTTATTATTTGTATTATAAAATCAAAAATTCCATTTGTATATTCTATTAAAAATTTAAAATAAATAAAATCATAAGTTTATCACAAATTTTACTAAATTAACTACAATTATACATCTAAATATATATAAAAAATTACATTTATCCCTAAAATTTAGAATAATATTTAGTTTTTATTTAAATTTGCATCTGGAATTTAAAATTAAAAAAATAGAAAAAATTTCTCTAATAGTAGTTTCTTATATAAGTATTATTTTATAAAGAGAATAGTTGAAATTAAAAGAAAAAAGCTTAAAAAAAATTTATTAAAGTTGCATAATATATTATTTAAGAAAAGTTTGTATTATATTAGATTATCATTATTTTTAATTAAAGTTACATAAATTTTTTATTAATAATCAATATGTGATCTAATATTTCTGGTGATTATTAAATTTAAAAATTAAATTAATCTTATAAACTTAAAATTTCTTCTAATAAATTAATAAAATATATATTAAACTATATTTTCATATAATTATTATATTACTAAAATTAATATTTAATATTTTATTAAAAAATTAACATATTTTTTTAAGTTTACATACAAATTTACCTGCTAGATAATCTAAAAGATAAGAAAATTTGTTATTACTATAATAAATTATTCAATATATATTAATAAATAATTTATTATATAATAACATCATTCAATCAGACTAATTAGAGTGAATAAATTATCATATAATGGCAAGTTAAAAAAATTTATATTTATTTTTTTATTATAGAGTGAGGTTTTATCTTTTTATTAGTATCTATTTTACTAAACGTGAATAATATTATAATATTAACTTATAATTAGATAATATTATAACGTAACTAAATAATACTCTTATAAGAGTATTATCCAATATAATTAGCTTTACCTTTTATCATAAAATGCTAACCTACCAATTTTCTCTATTATTTTGCTAATTTCATATTATTATTATAATAATTTCATTCTAACTTAATCTTAATCAAATGTTTTTTATATTTTCAGTAAATCTTTCACTTCTTTTTTCTTATAAGCATTATATTCTAAGTTATTCTAAAAATGTTAATAAATATCATATAAATTTGTTCTTAGGTTAATTAGTACTATAATTTATAAAATATATTATATTTTAATAATTTCAATATGTTATCATTTTGAAGTTATAATAAAATCACAATAGATTAATTTATGATTTATTTTAACTTACAAATATGTATCATAAAGTATACTCTATAGTATCCTAAATATTTTATATTCTACAAAAAATTAGAGATACTAATGAATAAAAAATATTATAGTATAATAAGATATAATACATTGTAACCATTTTAACTATATATAAGTGAGTGGCATTTTTAAGTTTATAAGTTCACAAATTTCATAATAATAATTAGAAATAAATGTCACAAGCAAATCAGAATAAGATTATCAAAAAATTCAATGATAATAATGTGTTTGTAAATAACTTATGATATTGCAATATATATAAAGGATCTAAAGCAAAAAAGCTATTACAAAAAAGTTTGATATTGAATTAAAGCAAATAAGAGATTAGAAGAGAAAAGGGAAACAGCTTATATCTTTAGTTTTTCATATTAAAAAGTTACATCTGAAAAAGTCTTCAAATTTATCTGAATTAAAAAACTTGTTATTTTAGTAGATACAGAGTTTAAAACAAGAAAACAAAGCTGTAATTTATAATATAGTTATAAAAAAAGCAAAAAAACTGGCAGAAACTAATAAAATAAAACAACTTTATCTAGCAATTCAAGATTTTAAATTTTTTAATAAATGGTTAAATAGTTTTATTGTCAGATTTAATTTATCTAATAGAAGAAGAAGAAGAATATCTCAATACTTACCTGAAGATTTAATTAAAAAATAACATTTATTTTTGAGTTTTATTCTTTTTAAATAAACATAATATGATTATTTATTCAATTTAATTGCTAATCTTGATGAAATTTCTCTTAGTTTTAATTTATCATTTCAATTATATTAGAAATGAAGGAATTTAAACTATTAGTATTAGATTAACTACAGTCTCTAGTAAAAAGAATGATAATGCAAACTTAATTTGCAAATAAATTATAAATTATAAATTGATAATAAAGATTTTTTTTGCAAATTACTATAAAATTTAATAAAATAAATTTTTATTTAAAAATATATTGTAATACTTAGTATTGGGTACTTTACATAGAGCTGATATATTTACAATATATAATACTCAGGATATTTTACATTTTAAACTGTTTCAAAAGAAGGGAATCATTATATATAAGAAGTACTATAGAATATACTTTATGATAAATAATTGAATAATATAATTAATGTTTCTATCACAACTTGATAGTTCATGAATTTTAGCATAATTTTTAAAAAATTTTTCATAACAATAGCAATGATTATATTAATGGTAATTTTAGTTTTTTATCTAATATATTAAGATATATTTTCTGATAAAGAGATATAATATGATTTCAATAATAAAAAGTTTTCTTATTAATATGCATTTTTTTAAGACATTAGTTGACAATTATTTCTTTTATTATTCATAATTTTCAACAAACTATTAAAATTTATCTTGTTTTAATCTAAAAAGTACTTAAAATACCTCACATAACTTGACAAACTTTTTTCTTAAAATCTTTTTAAACAACTATAATTACAACTCATCTTCAAAAAATGTATTACTTTTTATATTCAGTTGAATTACAATATTCACTATTTTTTATATACAAGTAATTCTATATATAAATTTTAATATTTAATAGTTTGTTGATTTTTTTTTATATCTGTTAATATTAAATGAATAGATGTATACAAGTTATACATTTTTTGCAAATACCAAATTAGCTATATACTAAAGTTTTTTAACCAAATATAATTATCAAATACTTTAGACAATTGTAATACTGAATTAAAATATTAAATAAAAAAATGAACAGATTTATATCAATTACATATACTTTATAATATATTTATTATTATATTGATATTATCACTTTATTATACTTAAACTATTTCTATATCATTTTATTCTATACTGATACATCATCCTATAACTTATTATTATATGCCCTAATCTATGAAGTACGAATAGCCTGATTTGCATTAGAATTTATATTTTCATGCATAGCAGCAGGATCAGACCATGATACAAGAAGTTCTTGTATTAACTTAATAAGATTTTTAAGTTCTATATTATTAGCTATTACATAAGAAAAAGCAAGATAAGGAAATACTTTCTCATTTACTCCAAAAGTTGCCAAGCCTATTTGGTACTTTTTTATAGAATCTAATATATATAGATCAAATTTTGATTTCAAATTCCTATCTTCAGATTTTATAACTTGTTGCTGAATTTCAGGAAGTTCTTATACACATGTTATTTTACTACCTAATTGCATATATAGTAATACAAATAGAAAGTTAGCAGGTTTATTAAGAAGCTTACACATTTGTGACTAAATTCTTTCTTGAGCAATTTTTGTATATGAATCATGAATTTTGATAATTTTTCACTTGTATAAGGATAAATGAGATAAAAGATGGATGAAGTTTATAAGCCCCTTCAGTAAGATTACTCAAATGTAGATCTTGAATTCCTTGAATATATAATATAAAAAGACATAATACAGTTAATGAACTAAGTATACATCTTTCCTTTAGATTTATCAAACTCTTTTTTGCCTTCAAAGTTATATCTAAAAAATTTTACCTGTACTTGATAATTGAGTTGTCTTTATGGAACTATCAACAGTTATTTTAGAAGTTAAATTATCATATAGTTCATCAATGCTGTCAGGTTAAAAAGCAAAATCTTCAGGGTATTGATATGTATTTTAGGAGGTAGGATCATCTGCAGAAGATGAGGTGAAAATCACAGAATTGGATGATGCAAGTAGTACAAGGATAATCAAATCTACTCTAGTATTATTTTGTTTACAAATGATTGCAGCATCATGTGTCATAGCATGGAGAAGATATTGTCTCCTTGGTGAATAATACATAGAAATAAAATGTGAAAAAAAATAGTTTCACTCATAAACTTTGAGTATTCTTTGTCTTCTACTATTGAAATTAATTTAATAGCTATTTTTTCTAGAAGTGCTTCAAGAAAAGATTGTGTATTAATTGAACACATCTAATTGAGGAACTTATACAACAGATCACCTTTGCTTTTACTCATACTTGCAACATCAACTGCCAGAAGGAGAAGCAATCTTACAACAAGCTCACCTTGGTAACCACATCAACCACCCACAACGTGTAGTATCAAAGAGTTTATCAATAAGCTTGACCAGGTGATCAGGTTGAAATATGAGTTCTACTGCTATATCTACTAATATTAGTTCTGAGAGTGATATAGTGAACAGATAACGATGTGACTTGCTAATAAATATACATAGGCACAGATAACTACCAACTATTTCAGATGCTATGTGATTGGTTGGAATAATGTCAAAACAAAATCAAACTTAGAATACACTAAGTGTCTCAATCATTGATAACTTGCTAGAAAATTCTGTTAAGCGTACAAGTTTAAAATAGACAAGATTCTGAATGGTCAGTATATCTTAATGTATAGCTTGAGAATCTAAAGCCTGAATATATGAACAAAATAGTGCCAACCTAAGAATGCCAAGCGCATTAGATTACGCATTTCTATTACAGTTATAGGTAGATTAGATGCAATCCATGTATCATTAATAGTATCTATTAAATAAAATAGTGGCATTAATTCAAGATCTTACATGAAATACAGTTAGATAGGTCATTTAAAGCTTTAGGAATAAAGTTGACAACTTTTGATGTAGTATCTAACAAAAGCGTAAATGTCTTTCCATACGATTCTCTATATTTTGGTAAATATTAGAGAGCATATTGAAAAGGGATAAAGTAGTCACCTCTCGTCTCAGCCAGAAGCAAGGAACAGGTTTTATCAAAAATAAATATAAACTGAATGTTAAAGTAAAGATCAAATAAAAAACCAGTGTTATCAAGAGCTTACCGCATCCTCTCATGATATTTAACTTCTTTTATAGTAGCTAATTTATCTTAAATTTCTCTCATATTAATACCTACTTTCTCCTAAAAATCATTATCTGTCTGTAATGCATGATAATCGAACTATTCACTTTTTGTCAAATTTTTGATGAAACTGTTTGACTGAAATTTCAACTGCAGATACCAAATATAATAAATATAAGGTTACATTTCACTGACTATTAGGTTTACTGATAATTGCTATTAGCAGTAGCAAATCAGCGATCCTTGACCTTAGAGGGTAATAAGTGCTACTAACTTCCTAAAGATAATAATATATTACAAAACACTTTTTTACGAGTTTCACAACCAATTGAAACTTGCCAATTCCACTTGACTAAATAATAACTGAGTATGATGCATAATATTTTGATCTCTTTCAGTAACACATTTAAGTACTACAGAAATCTAGCAAATTTTTAACACGACCTCTTGGATCATCATAGTCGACCTTAAAGGTAATCCTGATAATTTGCATTTCCTGTTAGTAAATCTTATTACGAGTTATTGAGTCATTCTGGTTTTACCTAGGAACAGTTGATAATAGTTGATGTTAATGTTACGAAATATCGAGAAATTCTGTCAACGGGATGTATCAAGAATGCAGAAGGGAAAAAGCATCACGAGTTAGTTAAAGTTAGTTAAATACAACAGTATATCAAGTGGATGAAAACATAAATAATGGATAACGAAATGAAGAGTAAATTTTGACATTTGTCACGTTCTACCTATGTCTAATACGTGTTGTAATAACCTCCTAACTACTATATACGTTACTTGCTTATCTTGTAATTCTTAGAATTTCTGAGCCATTTCTCTCAAAGGGATTTTTGGATTTTGAAGAATAAATTCTGCAAATTTTTTTAAATCCATTATACAGAAAGCAGTACAGAAATAATTTTTTCTTCTAGAAAGATCACTTTTTAGCTTCTTATAGTGTAGAGTTGATCACATGTAAATTTGGATCAAATAAAAGTCAGTGATGTAAAGTTGATCATATATGTGGAGATCATACATTAATTCTATTTGAAAATAAGGTATACATATTATGTATTGATTGTTATTTTAAACTTTAATATAAATATTTTATGGAGCAGTAATGTGGTTGAATAACATCTGATTTGAATAGATTGGACAGAAACATTCTGGGATATTGTTTAACAGTTCATGTTCTACTATATTCAAATTAATTAATAGTCCATTGGACATGTCCTACCCAAAGATCGAACTTTAAAAAAAGATTGTTTTTTGCTTTTTTTTGTTTAAAAAAATCATTTGATTATATTTCAATACAAACTTTTCAATGCCAATACTATCAGGTTTATTAAATGATTATATTATTAAAAGTAAGGAAAGACTCAATCAGAGTAATTTTAAGACGTATTGTAAATGTTATATTAATATATTAGGAGATGACAAAGGGAAAATAAATTGTTTTCTAAATAAACAGACTGAATAATACAACCTTTGAAAAAATATATCCATTTTTTCGCAGCAAACATCTGAAATAAAGAATGAAATTTTCTTTGTCAAGAAGTAACAAAAAAAAAGATCATGTAAGTTTTTAATTTTTAACACTTTTTATATAATGGTGTTTTTTTTTAAAATTAATACTAATTTTGAATTTTTTATAGCTTTCAAATCAGTGATACATCCACTTTTTCTGATTTTTCTAGAAAATTTATTATCTGTTCTTATGAACTACTTAATAATATTATTGTTAAATTATTGACAAAAAATGATTTTATACATTATTAATTTGGTTAACAGTTTTTTGTGAATGGACTTTGCATTAGGTTAATAATCTCAAAATAAGAGAATTATTTGAGTTTTTTAATCCTTTTCTCAAACTTCCTGATCATAAGATTCCTGTTAGAATAATTTTAGATGAAGCTATTTCCAAAGAAGATAATGCATTAGAAATTGCATTAAGAAAAGATCCAGATATTACATTTATATTAGATAGCTAGACGATGAAAGAGTGAATTATTATTAGGTATAATTTTAATGACATCAGAAGGAAGACCTTTTGTGTAATAGGCAATAGATATTAGCTCAGAGAGAGAAATATATATTGAAATAAAAGAAATACAGAAACCATAATTAGTATCTGGGTTGTTTGACCTGACTCAAATTTTTTCTCAAATCAGGACTATCATTTTTATAATACGAGTTCTAATTAAAAAAATCTGCTAGGTCAGGGTCAAATTTTTGCTTAACCTGAGTTGATCCAGATGATCATCTGATTTAAATATTGATATGCTAGACTTTTTTTTTACGTTATGTGACTTTAATTTGTAAAATAAATAATAAGTAGACCTATCGACATATAACTTCTAGAATTGTAAAGTGAACAATTACAGGCAGGTAAAAAAAAATATTGATTATTAAACATTAACTAAATCATATAGAACCTTTGCAATAAAAGGAGAAATCTGCCAGAAAAAATCAATTTTACTTCTATACTTATTTTTTATTTTTTCTAGCTGATTTCCCCTTTTTTATTGCAAAGGTCCCATATTTTTTATAAAGCAATAAGTTTCAGTATAGTAGAACAAGTTTTTTCTGACAGAACCTATGATATTAACCAAAAAGATATGGTCTTAAAACTAATACAATTCACCTGTATGTGCTTGAAAAAGATGTAAAAAAAAAGAATTAGGATTAATTCTCACAAAAAAAAAAATAATAAATTTTAAAATAAAATAAACTTTATATAACACTTTTTTATTTATGACATTAATATAAACAAGAGAAAAAAATGCTGAAAGCTTGTAGAAGTTTATTGTTTTCTATTTTTTAGAATTTACCAACAAATTCAATTTACAGTTTTTTTTTTAAAATGATACTACAGGTAACTCAGGCACAACAATGATTTTAAAAAATCTTACATCTCTTTCTTTTCTTTAGATTCTTCTTTGAAATTAGATGGTTTCTATTAGAATTAATGCTTTCGTTGTTTTATTTTTATATTACTCTAAAATTATTTTATACTTAATTAAACTGTATATAAAAGAAAAAATTTTGAAATAATTAAAAAATATGTAAATTACTCTTATAAGATAAAAATTAAATAAAACTAATGTGACTAACTCAACCATCAAAATCTGTCAAAATTCTTATTAAAAATAAAGAATTTTTTTTGTTTATAAAAAAAATATTAAAATAAATAAATTTATAATAAAATAAATGTAATAAGCATCAAATCAGGTAAGTATTTTAAAAATAAAATCACCTTTTGTATCTTTTTCTTAATTTTTAGGTAGTATTAAAATGCAGTGTTAAATCGGTTAAGTATTTAAAAAAATTTTTTTTATATATTAAACCACTTTCCATTAAGCCAGTACAAAGCAACCCTAAGATTTCAAGTTGAGTCTGGATAAATAATAATCAGGTAAAGTCAAATCTGAGTTGAATAATGATCAGGTTGAGTCAAATTCAGGTTTTGTAATTATTAACAGGTTTGAGTTCGAATATGCCTTAAATCTGATCTGACCTGATCTTTACGAAGCATTAACCATAATTGCTGAATTAAACAAAAAGTATTAGAATTTATGTTGTAACAAATAATACAAGTGCATATACTACAACTAGATAATTAATTATTTAATATATGCATATTTTTTAACAAATTTTTAAATATTAAATAAAAATTAAGGATTTTAAATAAAAAATAACTTTTTTACCTTACTATATGTATTAGTTTAACCTTTGCATAAGTGAAATATTTAAGGAATTAACTGATTTAAAAGTAACAATGAATTATGCAATTAAATTTGACAACTTATTTTAGAAATGCTAATAATAAGTTCTTATAGCAAGACTATGTAATTAGTAAAAAATTACTTATAGAAAATATTATATAATAGCAATTTTATATAAAACTCATTAAATAGTTATTATAAAATATTAGTGTTCCGCAAAATCGGATCGGATCAGATTTTATCCAAATCTGATCCGATCCGATTTTCATTTTTCAGGATCCGAATCTGATCCGAATCCGACGGATTGAATCTCAAATCCGGATTCGACGGATCAGTTTGAGTCCAAATCCGATCTGATCCGAATCCGAAAGTATTATTGAAAAAACGAATTTTCGGTTCTAAAAGAGATCCGAAAATGTTTCTTTTCAATGA
>CAJVPP010004096.1:0-10135 GCA_910592005.1 Funneliformis mosseae
TTATATAATTAAAAAATAAAATTTATTATAATATTATATATATTTATAAAATTAATTTAAAAAAAAAAATTTTTAAAAATTTTAATTTTTTATAAAAGTAAATCAGACAAATTTGCTTGTAAATCTCTACAGTTTAAGAAATAAATTTGAATATAAATAATGATGGTGAAAATAAGAATAAGATAAGACTTTAGGATCATCTTGATACTAGTAGTAAAAGCAGGTTAACAAAGTTACAGAATCTTCTTTTAGTAAGAAAACTAAGAAAAATATTCAATCAGAAGATTCTAATATTTTAAAGAAACTTTTCAGAAATTAACTTCTGATACTACTTGACTTTTTAAAATTAAAGAAAAGAGAGGATTTTATAGGAAATTTCTACAAGAGAATGAGAAAGCCTAAACTTTTTTTGACCTGTATTTAAAAATTTTTAATGCTAAAAAGCAAAATAAAAATGTGTTTCATGAGCTAATTATAATATATTACCATTTTAGAGAAGAGTTAGAGAAGGATCTTACTCATTATAAATAAATAGATAAAAAGTATAAGATTATAAAGAAGCTCTACAATGAAGTTAAAAATCAGTTTCTTAAAAAAGTTACTAAGAATTCTCTCTAAAAGAAGTCAAATAAGATGAGAAAGATTTAAAATTTTTTTATATTAGCAATGATAAAATTTAATGAATGATATTCATTCAATAAATAAAAATATTTTCAACAATATCTATTTCAAATTAAATGATAATAGTATCAAATATTTTTGTAGTTTAAATTAGAAAGAATATTAGATAAAATTTTAGTGACATAATAATTATATAATATTGTGAATCTTAGATTAAGCCATAATGATCTCTTCTCAGAATTCAGGATTTTTTATATATAGTATTATAAAGTATAATTATTATAAATTAACTAATAAAGTTTTAATTTTTTTAATATATGTGATAATGCATCAATATGATTCTATATATGTCATGTATAATTAAATTAACTTTATTTTCAAAAAAAATATGATTTAAAAGGGTTGATCATCTTGTGATTTGAATTATAAGAAGATTGCAAAAAAGTGCTAAGAACTGCTAAAAAGTTAAAATAATACAATATTTATACCTGTGATACATATATGCCATAACAGATTAACAAATCTGTATAAATTTAAATATGATATTTCTAGTAGTATAAGTTAATAAATAATCATAATAACTCATTAAAATTATTAAAGATCAATAATTACTATAATCTATTTATAATCATAAAATTGCTATAAATCATTAAATATATTAGAAAATTATATTAATAGATCAAGGCCAAATAAGTATATTAATATTATTTTAGATAAGAATTATAAAAAATTGTTTCTAAGCCATCTTAAATTTGATATAAAATATCTTAAAGTATATATTATAAATTACAATTCTTATTATGCTAATTAATTTGAAAAGATTCTTAAAGCAAAAAAATAATATAATAATTTATCTGTCATTAGATCTTATAAAATTCCTTAATAATAGGTTATTAAAAGTTACTTTGCAAACATTAATTATTAAGAAGAAAAAAGAAAGCTTTTATCATATATTCTGCCTTTTTGTATTATTTGAATAAGATTACTAGTCAAAAAATATTCTATATAACTATTGTAGACCTAGTATTTATAAGAGCAGAATGATTATCTTTAATTATTGAAAATTGATAAATATTACTGATTTAAAGCTAAAAAAGACACTTTAATAGGTAACGTATAAATAGATATTATTAATGTGTAATTCTTATAAACTACGACTGTTAGATGGAATATTCAAGCGATTTATTTTTTTAAATGCACAGTAATCTTTCAATGGTTTGCAAGTTTTAATTCAAACGGTTTATTAAAGTGTTTAAATTATTACAACGAATAGTGATTCAATAGATTCCTAATAGTTATATTTGTAAAATAGTGTGTTTATTTACGAATAAAATAATAAAATAAAAGAGAAGAAATAAAAGAAATACTAAAGCTAGAAATGTAACGTAATAGACCAGTTGCCTCTAAACTGTAATGTAACGTAATAGGCCTGGTTACCTTTAAATTGTAATGTAGCGTGATAGGCCTGGTTGTCTCTAAACTGTAATATAACGTGATAAGTTTGATTACCTCTAAACTGTAATGTAGCGTAATAGGCCTAGTTGCCTCTAAACTGTAATGTAGCATGATAGGCCTAGTTGCCTCTAAACTGTAATGTAGCGTGATAAGTCTGGTTGTCTCTAAACTATAATATAGCGTGATAGGCCTGATTGCCTCTAAACTGTAATGTAATGTGATAGGCCTAGTTGCCTCTATTTTACTATCTTCTAGATTAGTTACTAACGTTAGCTAACAATATTTCACTTACTGCTAAAACTACTCAAGCTATCTTCTCCTTCCTTCTACATGAACTAACAAATTACCTATTTATATAAAATATATTATATAAAAAGATATAACTAATATATCTAATATATTAGCTATGTCTAATATATTAGTTATGTTACATATGTCTGACATGTCTAATATGTTAGTTAAGGCACATATATCTGTTATACCTAATATGTTATTTATGTTGATTATGCCTGATATGTCAGTTATACTATATATGATTGACATATCTTATATATCAATTATATTAAATTGGTCAATCTTCTGCATTACATAAGCTGCATCACATTTACCCATTCATAATATCATCTTAAATCTAAAGATTTAATGAAAAATCATTAGAATTACTTATACTTCAAAGACAAGACTGAAGATAAGCCATGTTCAATAATATCTTATCATTATGAAAAGCTATTAAAAAATGTATCTAGTAGAACTATGAATCTTCAACCCTTAATTTGTAAAATAATACAGATAAATTATTTATTTTGTCTTAGTATGCAAAACAAAATAACTTACTATTATCTATAAACTATCTTAATTAGCCAAAAGGTATTGTATTAAGATTAAGAAATAGAACAGAAATCATAATGGTCTAATTTATTAATTTTACAAAATAAATAACTATATAATCTGTATATATGATCACCTAATGAAATTGTAAAATATATAAATGTAGAATAAAAAATGTGATTTGCTTATTTTGAATTAAACTCTCTAATTTATAATAAAGTTTTTTTTTTTGAGGAGTTTAAAAAGATCAATAAAGTGATTTTAAAGATTTTTAATTTCTAAATATTACTATAATTATGATTTTAAAAATTTTTATGCAATAGTTATCTAGTGAACTTACAGGAATTACAAGAAAAAACTTAAATCATAATAAGAAATAATAGAATTTCTACCAGATTAAAATATTTAGATATTATTTTTCATAATAAGAGTTATTATTATATTAATATAGAACTAATAAAATTTAATGGGAAAATTGATTTTTTTAATTTACTATATAGTTATACTATATATAATACTAGAGCTTAAATAAAAGAAAAATAAAATTAATTAATGTACTGATTAAATTGGATAATCTTAAAACCTGTTAGAAAATTATTACAATAGAAAGATTATATAATTCTTTCTGATATATTTAAATAATATATTATTATAAAATAAACATAGAATCTCAAATATTATTTTGATCCTAAAAAAAATCACATTAATAGGTATTTTGTTAGAAAGGACATATTGAGATCACATAACATAAAGATCTATAGCTAGCTAACTAGAAATAGGTAGTATGAGATAATATATCCTAAAAGTATTCTCAAAAAATTAACATAAGATCATTTTGTATTATTATATAAATAGTACTAGCTCATAAAAAAAATCATCTATAAATTTTTTAGAATATAATTGAAGTAATATATTAGCTATTTTTTTTTCTGACATTATTTTGTTAAAATAAAATATTTGTCTCATTATAATACATATAGGTATGTATGACATAAATTTCTGATCTAAATATAATTGACTAATGAAATATACTACTTGCAGAATAAAATTATGATCTGCCTATTCTGAATTAGTTCTTAAGAAATACCAATGCTAATTATACTAAAATAGCATTATATTAATTTGTGATACCTGTATTATTTATTATAATACATGATTTTTGCTAATAAATAAATTCTAATACGTTTCTTTTATTTATTTTATTTTTATAAAAAGACTGAAATCTGTAAGGGTAAGTTCAATTTACATATTTTTTATTTTTATTCTTTATTTTTAATAAATTATTATGTCTACTTTTATAACTTCAAACTATTTCTCTTTAGTTAAAAACTGGGATACTGAGACCCTTATTTTTTTATTTTTTTTTTTTACATAATATGAACTTAAACTTTGATAAAAAAGATTTTAAAATTCTTCATAAACAGAAAATAGACGATCAAATCTTTCTATACATGTCTTAAAAAAGTTTATAAAAGATAATATAAAGTGAAGATCTATTATAAAGCTTAAAAAATAAGCTAATATATTAAAAGAGTGAATAAGAGCTTTCAAAAATGACAAAATCAAATACTTTTGGTTCTTTCTATATAGTATTTAGTCTATTCAACATTTTATATCTTAGTTTATTAATATGTTTAGATATTAATATATTTGGACCTATTAAAAGAAATGAAGCATATAAATATTTTACAATACTTTATACATTTTTTGTGATGATCTAAATACTTTATAGGAGATCTTTAAAATTATTAGAAATCTCTTATTTAAGAAAAAGGTATATGTTTTTCATTTTGTAGATCCTAAATATGTATTTTTTTAAATATGATATATTAGGTATAAGAAGCTTTTACTTAAAGGTATACAAGCTTTTAGTTATTATTTAATATATTCATTCAGTTAGATGTTGCGAGATTATTTAGTAATACTTTTTGACAAAGGTTTACTGTTTTTGAAGAAGAATTTAATTATGTACCTTTCTTTCATTAAAAATATACTAAGTAATATTCTATATTTTAGATATATTATTTTAAAATACGTGATTGTTACTTCTAGTAATACTATTCTAAAAATATTATTTTTTATTTTATTATCTTTAATGATGATACTTATTATTGAGGGGTTTAATTTATCTATTTTTATATAGGTTAATGAAAAAAAGATCATAAATCTTTAGCTAATACTTTTAACTTATAAGAAAAGGTAATAAAGAAACTGATCCTTCTAAAATCAGATTTATTAGTTATTTTATTTCTGTTATTAAACAATAAAGTATTAATAAAGATTTAGATATTCTTGTAAATTTTCTTATAGATATTTTATTGCAAAATAATAAAATAATAGATCTATAGATACATTAAGTATCTTAAAGATCACAGTTTATAATTTTGATCAAGATATAATAGCACTATACTCTTTTCATTTATATAAAAGCTTAAACTATATATGTAAATTCTAAGCATTTTATTAAAGTTTTTCAGGAGAATACATATAATGTCAAAATATACTAGGTCCTTATAAATTGGTTAAAAAAGTTTTATAGTTTTAAAATTACTATTTAGTGACATCTCGAATAAGTTTATGATGATAGTAATTACCATCACCTTTTTGTGATCTAACTATAAAAAAATCTAATAGTCTTCATTTGAAAGCTCTTTTTGAACTTTTAGTAACAACATTAATTTTAAAATTAAATGGATATTTTAAGCAAGTATTCAAGCATACTGAGCAATTCTGTCTTCAAGAAATCTGGATTATACATTTCTTTTATGAAGATTTTGATATAATTAATTCATATTGACTATACAAAAAGCTTTAGAAAAGGAGATTAAATGTAATTTACTTTTAGTATAATAAGGAGTTTAAAAATATGAGAATAAGTTCTAAATTTTGAAAAGATACTGATCAGTTTTGTAAAATTATAGATGAACCAATCCTTTTATAATTATATTTTATTTTGTAATATAATAAGGCTAGTTTTGATAATTAATTTCATAAATATATATTTATATACAGTTCTTAGCGAAAAGAATAGCAGAAACATATTTTGATGGTATGTATAAACTTTATTTTAATGTATATTTTTTTTTATTATTTATAAGACCAATATTAATGATAATTTTTATATTATTAATTAATATTTGGTATGTCCTTCTTTTATATTAATATATGCTTTACTCCAGTTTAGCATGCTCTCGATGCACTGAAGTAATATAGCGTCATCAAAATCATCCTATTTCTACCAGATTGTATTAAGGAATATATCACAGGTAATTTTTTTTTTGCTACTAAATACTTGATCTTTTTCTTCACTTTTTTCTTCAATATAGCCTATATATTTCAATAGGGTTTAAATCTGGATTATATGAAGACTAAAAAGAACTTGTCCTAAAAGATGTTTTTTTAAGTTCTTTTAAATATTGTGTGAGGTGTGTTTTAGATCATTATTTTATTAGAAAACCCAGTTATGTCTGTATAATATATCTGCATTATTATACAGATAGTTGTCTAAGATTTTTTGATACAATAATGATCTAAATTTCAGTAAACAAATGAGTGCTAATTTTTCTTTAGCACTAATTGCTACCTAAATATGAATCTTAAATGGATACTTTACTATAAAGACAATTGGTTATGCATTATGAGACTATATACACATAGTATTTTTAAATATCTAAAATATTATTTCATTAGAAAAAATAACTTTTTTCTAGTTGTAATGCAAATGATCACATGTCTAAAACAAACAAAAATCTTTTACTTTTTAGATCAAGAGAGAAACCTTTCTTGAAAGAACAGAACATACCCAAGATTGTTGAGCTCATAACGTATTATACATTCACTAACATTAAGGTTGTGATCTTTTTTTTTCAAATTTGTTTTAAGTTTGCCTGCTATAGTAAAATGATTATGTTGCAGAATTTTTTCAATATGGTGACATTGATTTGAAACCAATTTTCTTAAACAGTCAGAAGAGTGATCAATAGAAATTTTGTCAGTTTTATTTAGTAAACTGATATATCATTTACATATGCATAAAGAAATGTACAATTGATTAGAAATTTCCTTTACATTATACACTTTTTAGTCCCAAAATGACAACAGAATTTCTTTGTATTTCTAAAGAGTTTGACATAGTTTCAGAAAGGGAATTAAAATAAAAACAAATAATAAACCTTATTTTTTAATTTACTTTTTTTAATTCAGATTCCAATATCTAATTTAGGCATATAAATAAATACCTAAATCTGAAAAATGGTAAAATCGCAGCCTAAAATAAATGTGGTTTTCTACCACCATTTTTTTCGCCAAGAACTGTATTAATAAAATTTTTTAGTAAAATTTTGCTTATAGGTTATTAGAAAAATCACATGATTTTTATTTTTGAATATTAACACTAATACTACATTAAGTAAACATAAAATTTGAAATAGATTTGTTAAAATAATATATTAGTGAGCTTGATACTAAGAATAATAAAATTAAGGTTAAAAATATTAAACTTAAAACAGTATTGACATTTGATCATTTAGCTAGTATTTTGACTATAACTATTTGATCATTTGGTTATAGCTAAAATAGCTAATTTTTATTTAAAATTTAGTTAACCAAAAAGTTTATTTATATAATAGCTCAAAAAAAAAACAGAAATATAATTGGTTAATTGAAAAAGAAAATTTAATGTCTCTGACATTTAGGATATTAAAAATGTAAAAATTGAATATCTTGAATATTAGAAGCGTTAATTTTTTACTATTTTGCAAGAAATTTAAAAATTCTGAATGTTGAAAACATTAATTTTTTTTGCAATTTTACAATAAATTTAATAAATTGCAATTTGTAAATAAATCTTAGCCAAAATTGGTAAAGTTATGTAACATTTAACTGATTAGTGATTTTGTTACAGATTTTAGCTGATTAGTCAAATTAGTCAACAGTTAAAAATTAGGAATCACAGTCAAATATCAACTATGGCTTAAAGCTAGAGTTGTGAAATTAGAAGATAATCAATTGTAAAATAAATTAGTAAAAATTTATTATTTGTACTGTAAAAAATGTGATCATATATTAATAAAAAATAATTTTCTTGACAAAATTTTAGCAACCTTAGATTATTCAAAATGATTTTTCTTATTAACCATTAGTCAGGTATCATGTGCATTTTTGATCAAAATTTTCTAGTAAATCTTTTTTAATATTATCACATAAATTTATTTTTAATGCCATAACTATAGGTAAATTTTTTATGTGTAAATTTTTTTTAACAAAACTATACTTAAAATGTTTTATTCTAACTATAAATAGATTATCAATAGACTTTTCAAAGTCTACTTACTAGAGATTCTTATATCACTCTAAAGATCCTATTCTATTAGAATCTTTTTTTGAAAAGTTTGAATGAATTAAATCTATTTAAGATATATATTAGAAGTTTATAAGAACTTATTAAATAAAAAATGCAGAACTATAGTTTAGAAAAAGATATTATGTCCTTAAAGATAGTTAAAATATAATGTATTTCTAGCATTAACACATATATACGTTATAAATAATGGAGTCTAAATTGATAAAATTACTTATGATTATAAGGAAGAAAATAATTGTTAGGTTATGAATATGCTTAAAATATTAATTTAATACCTGCTCAATTATAATATATGAATTTTGAGAAATTTATATATGATATAGAAAAGAAATATAAAGAGTAGATTAATGTAAATAAAAATTGTGATGTAAAATTGATGATTTGAAGATACAAATAGAAGAGGCAGAAAAAGAGCTGGTATTTATAAAATTAGATTCTATTTAACTAATTAATTAGAATTACAAAGCTGTAAATATATAGTTTAAAATATGAATTAATAATTTATTAAAAGACGTGAATATAGTAATTATAGAAAGAGGAGTATATGCCTCTTAGGAGAATATATTAATTGCTAATCATTCATGAAATGGAGATGTATAAAAGATCATAAATGATAAACAAGATTTTCTCTCATCAAAAATGATAAAAATTAGTATTCATATTATATGAGTAATATATCCTATATTATTAAAAAAGCTAGACAGATAGCTCATAGTAAAAACGGGTAGTATTTATCTGAAAATTATATAAATTCTAATTTTACTTTTATAAAAATATGTTAAAGATTATAAATAACACAAACTACTATATTATATAAAAAATCATGATGCATAATATCCTAAATATTAGAAAATATTATATAGGCTCTTTACAATAGAAAGGGAGAAAACTACCAAAAAAATTTTTTTTTAAGTTAATATTAAATTTGAACTTATTTTATTAAAAAAATAATATTTAGCTTATAAAGCAAAAAAAAATTTTTTTAGTAGTTTCCTTCTTTTTTATTGCAAAAAGCCCATATATATTAAAAAAAAACTAGAGAATCACTTTTAACAAAAAAGGAGTATGTTTATTAAAAAAATATATTAATAACAAATTACTTTTAAAATAAAAATATGTGAAAGGTTATGAATAACAAATACTATTTAATAATATAAAAGATAATAATATTTAGTATTTTTATTATATAAAGTGTGAATTGAAATATAATATAGAATTTGCAAAAAAGTTTAGCATATGAGAGAAATAGGAAATGTTTCTCAAAAAATTTATATTAATACTAACTAACCATTATTATAGAGTTATGCAAAATGTCATAAATAGAATATCAGTTTACATAGTATACAATGTGATAGTTAATGTCCATTATGTGAATATAATTCTTTAAAACTTGATTTTTAAATTACAAGAAATCTGACTTTTAATAAATAAGACAGGTTTCTCTTAGAAAAATATAATAATATTATATTTCTACTCTTATTGGAATACTATAATGAACATCAATGAAATGCATCACTTAATAGTATTAAAAATAAAATACATGGTATCCATATTGTAGTAAATATTAATATGAAAATCTGTCATAAAATTGTAACAAAATATGTTAGATTCATAAAATCTATTCCTAATCTTTATTTAGTTTTTTAAAAATACTATTAATATCTCTTAAAGCATAGGTATAAATTGGCTATAAAACATTATAAAAAAATTATAATGTTTTAACAGTAATATCTAATGATTATAAAAAGATGAAATAAAGTTTTTTATATTTGTCATATTAAGATCTATCTATTAATAGTATTTTTAAATTTTTAAAATTAATAATTATTAATATAAATTAATTTTTCAATTTTTCAATTTTTTAAAATA
>CAJVPP010004097.1:0-10134 GCA_910592005.1 Funneliformis mosseae
TTCTTGATTAACTTTTAACTTATGAATCTAAAAAAGGCAAATGATCGGAAGCACGTGATCATCTTACCTGGGGGTGGAGGAGTAAACGCTTATATTAAAATTATATTAGCTAATATATGTCATCGCCCTAAAGATTATTACTATTTTAATTTAAAATCTTCTGGTTCTAAAATTAAAATAGAGTCTGAATTATTTAATTCTAAATCTAAAGATGATATTACTTATAATAATGATATACCTCTTCTAATAATTATAAATATAACTAATACTACAAATGATTTTATTATTGTATTTAATGATTTTCTTAAAGCAGTGATATTTATTATATAATATTACTTTACTACAATATAAAACCTTTATAATAAGAACTTAGAAAACATTAATAAAATTTAATTCTGTAATTAGATTTTAATCAAATAAAAAAAATTAATTTATATTTGTAAAAATGAATAAATTTATAAAAAAAGTTTTTTTTTAATTTTAAAAGTTATATATGCATTATATAATATATATATATATAAACTAATCAGAAACTAGAATTTAAAAATCATATGAAACAATTTATTTTATTTTATTTTTTTATTTAATTATAAATTATATCAGATATATAATGATGAAATTTATATTTTTTAACTGTAAACTCTACCATTTTTTTCAGTAATATTTTTTTTATAAATATTCATATATTGCTATGATTTTTATATATATCTTTAAATTATAACTAAAGAAATTGAATTTAATGCTTTAAAAATAATTTATTATAATTTAACTTATATGTAATTATAATATTCTTATATAAAATATTTAGAATAAAATATATGAATAATAAAAAAATCATTCTTATGAATTTATCATTATATATTTTTTCAATTTTAATTTTTATAATTAATTTTAGATAAATTTAATTCTATTAATATTAAAAATATTAAAATTCTAATCTAAAATTCTTAAAGAGCAGGTATAGTTTATTTATTTTTATAGATTAAATTTTTAACTTTATATATAATAAAATTTTTATTTGTATTTTAAATTTATTACATTTTTACTATAATAAAGTTCCTATTATAGAGGTTTTGCATTGTATAAGCAATTATCTTTTAACTTACTATCTTATAATAATTTTATATTATATTAGCCCTATTCATTTCTATTCTATTTCAATCTAATCTGATTTTCACAAAACTTTTTTTAGCCAATCAAACATCAGTGTAAATTGAGTAGAAAATCTATATTATGATCTATTCTGTTTTGTCTAAATTTGTTCTTTTATAATTATGTCTAAAAAGGATATTAAATATGCTTTAATATTATTAATAATACAAAAGTTAAATAACTCTTTTGACTCTTTTAACGATGATGAATTAGATAATGATAATGATTTAATAAAAGAGATACTTTTTGTTTTATCCTCTTCACATTACCTTATTCTCTGAAAATATATTCTTAAGTCTCAATATTAGTATCATAAAATCTTATTATTATATGATAATATATAATTTAAAAAGTTTTACAAATGGAAAGACAATAGTTTAACAAGCTAGTGCAAGTTTTACAGAACAATACAATTTTTCAAAATAAAGGAAATAAGTCACAAGCACCAGTTGAATTTTAATTATTAATATTTTTTAGGTTTTTAGGTTCTAAAAATGATATTTTAAATATTTATTCTCAATTTGAAATATGTGAAAGTACTGTAATTTTTTATATTAACTGTGTAATGATGGCTATTAGAAATAAAAAATTAAAGTTTATTCAATGGTCTAAGAATAATAATTGAGCTACTGTTCATACAGATTTCAAACTATTAGAAGATTTCAAAATATTATTAGAGTAATAGATGAAACTCATTTTATTTTAAATGAGACACTTACACAAGATCCAACAGCATTTTTTACAAAAAAAAAGATATGTGATTCATTGTTAAGGAATCATTGATTTTAAAAGAATTTTTATTAATTATATAATAAGATGGTTAGGATCAGTGTATAATGCATGAGTTTATATTAATTCAGATTTTTTTCTTAATAAAATAAAATATATTGAAGGAGATAATTATGTGTTAGATGATTCAACATATCCAATCTCTTCTTTTTAATTACTTCTTTTAAAAATCCTTTTAATCATTAGCAATATTAATTTAACTTTATTCATTCAATACATAAAGTTATTATAAGAAATGCCTTTAGTAGATTAAAGGCTAGATTCAAAACATTAAAAGAATTATCTGTAAAAGATATAAAGATAGCAATTAAATTAGCAAATTGTGATATATTATTACACAATTTTCTTGAAATTTGTAGGGAAATTTGGAAGATACTGATCAAAATGATGATGATAATAATGATCAATATGATTGGAAAGATAAAAGTGATGAAATTTTAAAATTAGAAGGAGAACTTAAAAGAAAAAGAATGTTAAATCAATTTGTAGCATAATAAGTAATCAATAAATAAATTTTATAAAAAAAATATTTTATATTTAACAAATTTATTTCATTATGTAAGATAAACTTCATAATCTAAACAAAAATTTTATTCATTATTTTTGTGAAATTTTAACATTTTCAATTCTAATTTAATCTTCTCATTTTTAGCACATAATTTTTCTATTTCTAACTTACTCTTTTCCAACTTATAATACTGACTTAATTTCTTTTCCTCTAATTCAAATTTCTATTAGCTTTTACGCTTCTCTAAATTTAATTTTTTTTTATAAAATCTATCTCTTAATTCTTTTATTACTACAATTATTCCAGATATAATTTTAATTTCTGCTGATTTTTTTTTTTTTTTTGTAGTTCGTCAGCTTTATAATTTTTTTTATTATTTGAATTTTTGCTATCAAAATTAAAAAGAGAATCTGAAGTTGAATCTGTAATATAATTTGGGTTAATAGCTTTACTTTGTGATAAAATTTCTTTCATTTCTGAAAATTAAATTCATTCTACACTACCTTCACCAGTAGAATTAGCTTTTTTCTTTTCCTGCAAATACATTTTACATAATTTTTCAACCTTATTTCTAATTTAATTAAAAGTACAATCTAGTAACACATTTTCACTTACAATTTTTTGATAAACCTTCATCTTTTCCCGTTTTCATTTTTCTAAATTTTTTTTCCAAAACTTCAGCAATATTTTAATTTTACTATCTGCCCACTTGGTACTATCATCATTTGATTTAACTTCTTTTTTTAAAACTTGCTTTTTACATTTTAGTACCTTTAATTGACGGCTAAAGTAAATGTAAAAAGGTAAGTCTTAATTTGTAAAAATTTGATTAAATTTATTTAAGAACAAAATTTTACCATAGAGACTTCAATTTTAAATGGTTCTACTTGAGTAGTTTTTGCTTCCAACTAATTGTAAATGAAATGTAATAAAATAAAGTAAATAAAATTAATATTAAATAAAAAAAATAAATACAAACCTCTTCAGTAAATTTAATAGAATCATCAGAAAGGTCAACAATCATTTGACTTGCTTTTTTACAAATTAATATTAGTTCAATGAGCAAATTACTTTGTTCTGATATGGCTCATTTTAAACATTTATTAATATAGCATTTTATGTTTATATTTATGTTTTTATTGTTTATTGACATAATTTTTTTTCACATTTTTAGAAATTGATATTAATAAATTTAAATGATTTAAAGCACGAGACTGCAAAAAATGTGTATTCAGAACACTTGAATCATCAATTTTTTTGATCTATTAATCTGATCATTGATTCAATTTTTAAATGAGTTTTATTGGCTAAAAAATTTTGTAAAAATCAGAACAGAATAGAATAGAACAGAAATGAATAGAGCTATTATATATATTAAGATTTTTTAATTACCTCTTCACCTTTTAAAATATTATATAATAAATATTACTACTTTTAAACAAATTAATAATAGACAAAATTAATCTAATCTAGTTATTCACATTGTCACCAGATTCATTTTCAGTTATCTTAATATCTAAGTTAAAAAGCTGCAGCAATTAATTTTACATATTAGAATTTCTGATCATAGAATTTTTTTTAAATCCTATAAGTATTCATTATACTTGAATTAACTTGACAATTTATAATATCTTAAAATTTAAGATATGTTAGTTGAACTCGTGATAATAAACTCAATAGCAAGTTAGTGTAAAATATTGAAGAAAAAAGTAAATTTATATAGATTTAAATTGATTCCTTTATTTATAACTTAAAACTTATATAAGAGTTTGTAAGTTTACAACTAAGTTAATTTACAACTTAAGCAAAAACATATTCTATTTATACAAAATAAGTTTACTATAGCTAACTACTTGCTATATTATAAACTAACTATTTTAGTAAACTTCGCTTATAAAATAATAATAAAAGATAATAAAATAAAGATATAAAATATATGATAAATTATAATAATAATAAAAATAAAAAAAATAATGAAAATAATAATTATAATGAAAATAATAATTATAATGAAAATAATAAATATATAAAGAATTTAAGAAAATAAGCTAATCAAATAAATTAGTTGAATTAGGTGAATTTTGTAAGTCTTTCAAATTAAGTAAATCAGCTTGATTTTCTAATATAGTATGTCAATCAAGATTTTCCTTAATATGATTTACATGAAATTAAATCTAATAACTTTGTAAATCATTTTTCTAGAGTAAATTTTTAACGTTAACAATATTTTTTAATCAGAAATTATTATAATGCTTTATAATATAATAGTACTTTACTAATCAAAACTAGTCTAAAACAATAATTATTAAAATTTAAAATTATCACTTAATACAGATAATGATATTACTATTTCATCATCAATTGAGAATCATCAAAGTTTCAAAAATGACTCATATAAATTTACATTTTTGACTTGTATACTTATGTATAATTGTAAATTTTAGTTACACATAATAAATAAGTATTTTAAATTAAGATATATAGAATAATTTTAACTCAAAACTCGATTTAACTCAATTCATTAAAAATATTAAAAATCACTTATTATATAATATAAAAATGGTTATTTATATTAATAGTGAAATATAATATTTGATAAAATATCTAAGTTTGATAAAAATTAAGTCATTAAACAAATTTTAAAACTTGATTTTTCTAGACTTATTTTTTCAGTAATATTAGTTAAACTTCATGATAAATTTATCTTAAATAATGTAATTAAAGGTACTATTTAAAAATTAATTTATTAGTTTGATAAAACTATAAGAATAGGTTAAAAGAAATTTTATATTAGTATCATTATTTTTCTGAATTCAAAAAAGTTAAGAATATTATAGTTGATAGCAAAATCAAAGTTAAGATTACAAAAATAATAATATATAAAATTATCGTAATATCTATTTGATGTCAGTTAATAATTTGTAATCTGAAAATATAGTTAAAAATATTCTTACGCTATTTAGAAAAAAAGATATTAGGATCAATAGAATTAAATTTATAATATAAATAATATTTTAAGATTACCTATTAATCAAATTTAAAGTATAGTTAACCTTTCATATAGTTACACCTATTAGGATCATATATTACTATGATTATATAAAGATATGCTTATAAAAAGGTAATTTTTATCAAATTACAAAAATGTAAAAAAAAATGATCAAAATTTTATAAAATTAATTATAAAATTAAATTATAAAATATTATTATCCCTTCAAGCATTTTGCAGGTAAATTTGCCTACAATTTTATTTAATATAATATTTTTAAATATTTTTAAAATAATTTATTTAAAAATTAATATTTTTATAATAAATTTTATGATGTTTTCTAAGTAAAAATTCAAAAAAAAATGTAATTAATTAGTGATATTTTAAAGATAAATATATGATAAATTATTATGAAAAAAATCAAAATTTTTAATTTATATATCCTGCTATCTATTGATCTTAGAAATATGAAAATATAATCATTTAATAGGCCTTAATGAGATAAATCTAACAAACTAAATTTTATTTTCTTGTAATTAATTTTTTTTAAAGACGTGATAATGCTTAATTTTATTATAAAATTACAGATCCAATAGGTTAATACATGAAAATCTCAAAAATAGGTACTTATAGTAGAAAAATAAAAAAAACTGCCTAAAACATTCTTGCAAATTAAAAATTTACTAGTCTCAGACTAACCAGTCATCTCATTATATTTTGGAGACAATAATTAATAAAGTCTTCATTAACACATAATGACTAGATATTACTATATTCCTCTTTTATCTAATAATAATTTCTATTCTAAATTAATTTTAATATAAAAATAAGTAACTTGAACTATTGTTAAATCAAAAAAGAAGCTAATAAAAAAATTTAACTCCAATAAGTTTCTAGCTAAATTTCCTGATTAATTTCTGATTATAGTGACCTCCTATAACAGAAGTATCCATAATCATTAAGTTCTGTCAGAGACTCTTCAGTATTCTTAAACTTCTATGCTAATATATCTGTTAATTTAGATTATAGAAACCAATAGTCAATGTATAGAGCCCAAATCATATAATTGTGAAAATCAGAAAATTTTACTAAGATCAGCAGGCTCTATGATATCAGAGATTTAAAAAAGAGTGTGCTTGTTTAGAAAGGGAGTGAGAAAATTATTACATATAATTAGTTGATTCAAAGTTATTATTGATCTTGATTATCATTTGGGATACTTCTTGATGTCCACTTTTGTGAGCAAAAAAAAGGAGAAAAAGCAAAAATCAATTATAAAAAGTGATGAAAAAATATTTTAATAAAAAAACATCATCATTTGAACTAACAAAATCTGTTTTTGAAATAAAAGGATTTGGAAAAAACAAAGAAAATAAGAAATTTAAAAAGGGAGTTTTATTTTTTTATTTACAAGCTAAGTTATGCTACTCTTAAATATACACATTTTTATGTAAAAATTCTTAGTCAAGTGATTACTAGAAAGAGTTTATTTTTTTATAATTATTAGATAATAAAGTTATTTAAAAAAATTGAAAAATTAAAAAATTAATATATATTAATAATTTTTAATTTTTATAATTTAAAAATATTATCATTAGATAGATCTTAATATGTCAAATTTAATAAACTTTATTTCATCTTTTTATAATTACTAGATATTAGAATATTATAATTTTTCTACAATGTTTATAGCCAATTTATACCTATGCTTTAAGGGATAAAAAAATGTAATAAATAAAAATTAAACCCTATAAACAACTGTTTTGAATAAAAACTAAGCAATTATACATATAAAAATGTGTTAGAGAAAAAGCAGTTTAAATTTGTTTAGAGTAAAAATAAAAGCAGTAATAAGATAGAAATAATAAAAATAAATTAATAAATAAAGAGTAAGTTTTAACTTTTATTTTATAAATTTTCTGCTTACTTTAATCTTTTATTTATAAAAATAAATATAAAAAAATTGTGTAAAATTATTGTTATATATTATTATTTCTAAAGATCTTCAAGAACTGTCAAATGAGATTAATAAAATAATAATATGGAACCTTTACAATAAAAAAAGTAAAAATAGCTAGAAAAAATTAATTTTACTTTTATAAGCTAAATATGATTTTTAGGTCAAAATATATTCAAATTTAGCATTAACTCATTTTTTATTTTTTCTAGCTGTTTTCTCCTTTCTATTGCAAAGGTCTTGTATGATAAAAATATCCATCATAATAAGTATAATCTGAAAAATTGTCAGAACTATTATGTTAAATAAATCTGACATAACTATCATAGTATAATAGGACTATTATAATTTAATTAATCTATATAGTATATTAAAAATAGTTACATAAGTGATATAATTAACATAATTGATTTTATAGATATATTTAATTTATAATATAAAAATGCAGATCAATATGTCAAACATAACAAATATATCTGATATATCTAATATATCAAATATACTTAATATATATGATATATTAAATTTTATAAAAAGAACTAAATTCATAATAAGGAAATAACTATCAGTTGTTAGATGCAACTTGATCAATTCATTTTTAGAATATATATAACCTTTAATTTCTTATCAAACAAGTTCCTGAATACCAATTTTCTGAATATACCTTTTCCTAAAATTCACTTGTTTGAACGTCAAATTTCTGAACTGTATATTTTACTGAAAAGTCTAAATTCCTGAATGCCAATTTCTCTAATTCTGTTTTCCTAAATAGATATTTTCCTGAATCTAATTTCCTTAATCCTGAATTCTAATATTTTGAATATCCAATTTTCTGAATTCTAATATTCTGAATACCTAATTTTCTGAAGCCTAATTTTCTGAATGTCAAATTCCTGAATTTCAATATCTCTCAATATTCAGAATAGATTTTTTTTTAATTGATCAAATTTTGATATTTTGAATAAAATTAGCATAGGATATGTGAAGAAATCAGTTAATTTAGTTCTTGAAATAAATTGTGAAGATGAGCTGAATAAGCTCTTATAACTGTAAAGAGCATTTATTATAATGCTTGAAACTATAAGCAGAAAAATATTAATTAGTTAAGAAATAGTGAATGATGCAAAATGAATTTCTCATTGATTTTAAAAAGTGAAATGAGTTCATAATGATACAAATTGAATTTATTAATATAATTTTGAATTTAAATACTTTATAAATTTTTTTGCTTATTATAAAAAAAGACAAGAATCGTGATTTTAAAATAAAAAATATTATGCTAAAATTTTTATTTTAATTTTTTTATTATTTTTATTAGTTTTATTTTTTTTATTTGTTATTTTTTATTTTATTTTCAAATAAATTAAATGAAAATAAAAAATGAAAATGAAGAAGAAAAAAAAAAAAAGCTAAAAAGAAAAAAATAATAAAAAAAAATTATGAAAAATAAAGAAAAAAAACAAAATTAATAAAATATAAACTAAAACTAAAACTAAAACAAAAATAATAAAAAAAATAAAAAACAAAAAAAAAACAGATACAAGGATCAGAGAGAAGAATAAATAAAAAAATTAACAAATAAATAAAGAACATATAAAATATTATCGAAATTAAATAATTATAAATAAAATAAAAAAGTTAGCCTAAAATTAAATAATGATAATCACTTATAAAAAGATTAGTAATGTCTTAAAATATTGTTTAGTAAAATTCATCAAATTCTGATTGAGGTCGTAAAATGTAAATTAATTTGATAATCTTTTTTTCTTAATAATAAATAAAATATTATATTGTTCAAATTATGAAATTAGAAAAATCTGATTAGATTTAATATTTTTTCTTTTTTAATGTTTGAACTTGCAATTTTTTTTAGAGTTTTTCACTCTATTTTCACATTTTTACGAAATACAATTAAAATGAACTATATAATATGTGATATAGTTAAATCTTTTCAGAGAAATCCAAAAATCAATATAAATTGATACTTATATATAAAAGATAAAAATAATAGCCAGAGATATTGAGTCAAGAAAAAGTAAAAATTGCCATAAAAGAATTATAACAGATTTAAAAGGTGAAGAGTATATATTGATAAATACTAAAAACATATTTATGTACTAAAAGTAAGCCAAGTAGATATGATTAAAATACTTGATGTAATAAAGGAAGCAGCAACTTGATCAATCTATATAGATAATTCAAGATGCTGTTATTAATATAAATCAAAATTCATATTTTAATTTGCTAACATATCTGAATTAAGAACAGACCTCTACCATTACAAACATTAATAAAAATTAATATTCCTGTTGAATTACGTAGAATTATTAATGATGAAGAATTCTTAGTAAGAAATATAGAATTTAGTGAAGAATAGATCATGATTTTTTGTGCAGAATCTAATCTTTAGCATTTAATGAATGCTGAATATTGGGTAATAAATGGTACCTTTAAAATAATATCTATACTATTTTTATATACATACATTAGTTAGTAAAGAAAATAATACATGTATTCTATCTATGATATATGCATTAATGATAGGAAAATCAGAAGAATGTTATACTTGATTATTTTAAAAATTAATTAAATTGAATGATAAAGCTGATATAATTTTAAATTTACCTTTAATACTTATTAATTTTGAACAAGCTGCAATAAATAGAGTTCTGAATGAGTCGAGTCGAGTCGAGTTTAAAGACCAACTCTATTCGACTCATTTTTTTCGAGTCGAGTCGA
>CAJVPP010004098.1:0-10134 GCA_910592005.1 Funneliformis mosseae
TCGAGTCAAAAAAACATAAACTCGACTCGATTTAAACTCGACTCAGCTTATCTGACTCGTGAGTTAACTCGACTCGTTTAGAATTCTAGGTTTACTCACCTCAACTAATGATGTCAAATGTGAAATTAATCAACATTTCCAATAAACAATAGGTACTAGACACCATTTTATTTCACTTCCTAATAACTGGAAAAAATGGTACAAATCTATTAAAACAATTGATCCTCAGATTTATAAAAACCTTATAGATCTACCAAGTGAAGACAAATGAAACTGATTTCTTCAAACATTACCTAATGATAAAGCTTCCAATCTCTTCAAAATTTCAAATGAGATGTTGAAACATTTAGGTCCTAAAATAAAGCATATCTTTTAGATTTTCACTTGTGCTTGTTTGAAACTTTTCTGCATGTCTGACAGATAGAATTTGGCTTTCGTCTATCCCATTCTAAAACCCAAACTATGGGAATATAATTTAAATAATACTCATCCTATTACTTTATTAAAATGCCCTCAAAAAGCAATTGTGAAATTAATCAACAAATGGCTTTTGGATATTCTTTCAAAAAATTCAGTTTTACAAGGAAACAATTTTGCTGGATTACTATTTCATTCTAAATTTGAATTAATTTATATTCTTGACAACATAAAATATGATCAATTATCACATAAGAGTAAACAACTTTGGATCCTATTTCAAGATATATCAAAAACTTATGACAGAGTTAATATCATAATGTTAACTTGTGTGCTTGATCGTCTGCACCTTCCTTTATCATTTCTTCATTTTGTATCTTCCTTATTCTCTAATCACTTTAATTAAATTTTCACAGTTCATAGTAATACAGATCATTACCCAGTTATCTTAGGTATTAATCAAGGTGAAATTATTTCATCAATTCTTTAGTATATATATTACGATCCCTTATTATGTCACATACAAAATACTGAGCTTAGTTATAATCTATCAGCTGAATAGCGCTCACATATCGATAATACTTCAACATCTACAGTTTCAACATAAGTCTCCACACTTGCCTATATAGATGATACCTTTTAAATCAGTAAATCTAAGGATAATCTTGAATCAATCTTAACAATAGCTGATAACTTTTACCAACTTAATAGTATTCTAGTTAACTGGGATAAATCTGTATTATTTTCTTCAGTACTGATAGCATCATCCATACATTTTAGACTAGCACACAATAAAGAATGGATTAAACTAATGGACTTTAAATCATCTACTCATTATCTCGATATTTAGATCTCCCTCCTTTCAAATTACCTATTTATAAGACAACAAATAAAGAATGAAATTTATAATGCTATTTTAACAATCAAAAAGAAATTCCTTACAGATAAATAACTCAAAGTAGTCTTCAACTCAGTCCTCTTGCCAAGAATCCTGTATTGTATTCAATTAACATTTCTTGACTACAAATTCTGTAATCAGATTATGGGGTCATATTGAAAAGATTTTAGGTCAAATCTACATTTATTTAAAAGTACCCAGCAGTTATTATTCATTCATCATTATTTTATAATATTACATATTTATATTCAATGCAAATTCAAACAAAAATTTCTAACTTCATCAAATTTATCAATGACAAAGATCTATTAGATACTACATCTTTAATTCATTCTAGATTGCTTCAAACAAGAAATAGCTTATCAAATCACCTTTAGCATTTTGACTATATGATGACTCTCTCAAATTTAAAGACTGGTGATCTGCTCTGCTCTCTGCCCTAAAATCACTTAATATTATCATCTCTAATAGTAATACTAAGCTAATTGCATAAAAAGAGAACAATTTCTCTTATGTGAGATTTTCAATAAAACAGATTATCGTACCTTTGTTCCAATCTTAAGAAGCAAACAACTTATATTTTTTGATCAGATTACAACATCAAATGGTGTAGCACTCTTTACATTACCTAACCTCAAATTTTCAGCAGTTCGTCTGGCAATTCTCAAGGCTTCTGCTTAGTTTCTCAAATTACAATTATTGCTCATATCATTACTTAACACAAGAATCATTCCTTCAATTTATCATCACCCACATACTAATAATATATACTTAATTCCTTTAACACATATTAAAAGTATTACACACTTTGCTATAGGTTGGCATTTAAATTCCATTATGCTATAATCAGAAAAGTACTCAAAATCGAAAATGATATAATTCACTTACAACATTTTAATGCATCGCCAGATTATACTTTCAAAACTTTATTGTTACTATACACTAAATGCTCTTTCAATGATAATTCTTCCTTTATTCCTTCTAATATGAGAAATAAATATGAAGCTTGCTTTGTGATTCTTCCTTTACACCTATATGCTGACATCAAGGCTCCCCTCCTTCTAACTGTTAGTCATATCTATTCTTTGTTCCCTTACATACTTTATGAAATTGCTTTATATAGTTATAATTTAATTGATAATAATGTTCTTAATATCTCCCCACCTTGTCCTCTCCATCTTTCACACCTGATCAAATTTTTAATATAGAAATCCTCAGTAGTTTAGATAATCTTAAAAGTCACTTCATACAATCAACTAACCTCTCATTTTATACTGATAGTTCCCTTATCAACTTAGATACTCCTTCAATCTATATGGGTGTAATCTGATCCTTTGGCACCTTTACTTTCTTTTAATGCTACACTCATCCTTTTTCAACCTTCATCTTCTCTAGCAGAACTAGTAGCGGTACTATCTGCTATATATGTAGCCCCTACAAATGCTGCAGTTAATATTTTCATAGATTCATAAAATGTTATTTCATCTTTTGATAAAATGAATTACTTTTACACCTTCTCTCCTACCTTTAACCCCATTTTTAAAATCTCCTTTTACCCAATTTAGTTTCTTGTTATAAAGTTAATCAGAGAAAAATCCATTTCCATTGAACTTCACAAAGTCAAAGCTCACTCCAATAATTATTATAATAATGTAGTTGATGTATTAGCAAAAGCTAATGATCCTCCAATCATATCAAATAATAAATTTCTAGAACACCATTATAATCTCTATTTCAACGAGAATATTGTACTTATTTCACCTAGATTGTTCATGAAAGACCTTCTTAGATCAATCAATTTTTATAATATACAACTACTCTCACACTTTAAGAAATATAGTACAATGTATGTTGATTGAATTCGCATCTCTTTCATTCTCAATAATAATGAAAATAACTCCTATACATCCTTCAAAGCCTCTTTCATTCGCAAATTTAAAATCAAACTCATGCTTAAACTGCTTTCTACCTTAGAAATCCTCAAGATAAAACACCTAAATCTATATAACCAATTATGGAATTGTCCTAGATGTTCGTGTATTTATGAAACTTTTAATTACGTTTGGACTTATGCCAAAATTGAACACCAATTCATTGACATTATATTCTCAACCAAAAGGTTTTTTATACAATATCTTATTACATTAACCTCAGATACTCAAGATTTTATGGATCTTTTAGATTTGATCATCTGATTTCTAAATGATCAACCTGACTCTTTTAACTTTACTAACTTGATCAAAGGAATTGTGCCTCTTCTCTATTCAACAAAACACACAGCCATATTAATAACCTCCAATTAACAAACGGTCTCCTATCTTTCACTTACTATTATGCATTCTCCTAAATAAAATCTATCTGGCTTTATCATTGCAATAATATTAAATATTTTGAACACCTTAATAACATCTTACTCAATAATCGAAAATTACATTTCACCAATACTGGTTTTCCTTCATCATCACCACACTCTTTTAGTATTCCTTCATACTTTATTTTCTTCTTTAGGTTTGATATAAACTGGTTGAATTTTTAAATTAGTAGCAATCATGCCTCCTGTACTGGATGTTTGAACCTATTCTAAGTTTATTTGGGTAGGTTAGTTTAAAACAGTACAAGGTTGATTTTGATTTGGTTTTATTACTAAATAGAAAATTTTGTACTCTCTATCTTGTAATTTGTAAATTTATAAAAATTTTACTTTACTTCTAAATAAAGATTGTACAAAGCTATTGCACGTAAAAAAAAAAAAAAATATTTCTATATAATATCTTCTAATATAATACTGTTATAAAATTAAGAAATCTCAAAATGATATATCATGTGATTCTTTTTGATAAAATAAAAAAATTATAATATTAGAAAATTAGAAATAACTAATCAAACTAAGAGTTATAAAATAATAATAATTAGTAATAATATTAAGCAAAGTTAAGTTACAAGAAAAGTAACCAACTGAGATTATATGATATTAGATAAATAATTAACTAAAATAATATAACAAATAAGAATTATCTTATATAACTGATAATTAATATAACTGTACAAAATATGTTAGATCATATAAGACTTTAGTAATAAAAAAAGGGAGAAATAACTAAAAAAAAAAAAATGAGTTAATGTTACATATTTTGACCTAAAAATCATATTTAGCATATAAAAGTAAAGTTAAATTTTCTAGCAGTTTTTTTCCTTCTATTGCAAAGATTTATATATATTTTTTTATTTTATATTATATTTAAAATTTAATAAATAAACTTATTAACATAAATTTATAAATATTATTTTAAAAATATTATTTTTATAAAAAAAAACATTAATTTTTATTGTTTAATAAATTGTTTAAAATTAAACTTTTTGTAATATATTATTTACTTATAAAAGTTAAATTTATATGATATAAATCTGATAAATAACATTATTAAAATATTAAAGATGGTTTAGTTTGATAAAAATAATTTATAAATAAAAAAAAAATAATTTTATTATTAGAAAAGAATAATAAAACATCTTTAAAATCAATATTTCATTAAATTTATCTTCACAAATGATATAAGGTTAATAAAAATATTTAAATTCTTTTTGAATACTTCTTTTAGATTTCAATTACTTTATCCCTAAATCTTTTTTTAATCAATTTATTATGCATTAAATGAAACTTTTAAATTTTCAACAAATTTTAAAAATATAAATTTCCACAAAAGCAAATAAAAATACAAGATCAGATTTATTTATTTGTAATTTTGAACTTCTCATAATAAATAAGACTTTCTAATAATTACATTTTATTTTATTACATATGATTTTGGAATAAAAAAAATAACTTTAATTATTTAATTTATATATTTATATACTAAAAATGCTATTCAAATAGTATTAACTTTACAAAACAGTTTTTTTTTGCATTACAGTTAATACTCCTAATTTAAAAATAATCAATTTTTTGATTATAAAAATTATCATGTATTATATACATTTAATTTACTATTCAAATCTTTTGTAATTTTAAATAATTATCAAGAATTTCATTTAATTGTGAAGTTTGATCAATAGTTATAATTTTGAAATAACTTCTCTCGAACAAGATGTCAATATATTTAATGTTCGAATTTACTGCTTGTACCGTTCCCCTTAAAAGATGGGTCTTTGTTGAAATAAAAACATCGTAATCCGCAAATAGATCGGACGGATTAGGAACTCTGCAATTTCGCAAAAATCTACATTGTATTGAATACATTATCCTGTTTTGTGGTGCTTACTTTTGTGCATTTTTAATTTGTTGACTGAATAAAATAACTTTGTACATAAAATAATTTTGGATTCAACTGTCTAAATACTATATAATACAAAAAAAGCTAGAATAATTCCATTTGAAATTTGATCAAAAAAAAAGATATTAAAAATATTTCAATTTAATAAAATAATTCTTGAATTTCTTCAAGAGATTTACCAGCCGTTTCAGGCACCATCAAATAAATGAAGATCCATCCGAAAATCATAAATGATGCATATAACCAAAATGTCCCCGATGTAGTTATCATTTCGGTCAACGGTAAGAATGATACTGTTATTGCTAAATTCACCAACCAATTCGTTGCTTTAAAGAAAAAAAGGATGAAATTTTATGATATAGCCGTATTTTTTTAAAGGTAACGTTAAAGATATTCTCACCTGTTGCTATTCCTGTCGCTCTACCACGCACATTTAATGGAAATATTTCACTTTGTATTAACCAAGGTGCATGTCCGAGTCCCAAGGCGTATGCTAAAAATTTCAAAAAAAATCATTCCTAAGGTTTTCTAGTTTTTCTTGTTATAAAAAACAAAAAAATTACGCTTACCCATAACATAAAGAACCAAACAAATTAATGCAAACCAAGTATAAATGAGTTTCATATTTGGACATTCATCGTAAAATTCTATATCAGTAAAATTTCCATTTGCTTGTTCACTTAAACTATTTCCTCCGCTAATTTCTTCTCTTTCAAAAAGAATATTAACATCTTCAATATTAATTAAATCACTGCTAGGTTGTCGAGGTAAACAAATTCCACCATCACGTTTGGCAAATCCACATCTATCATCTAATAAACATGCACCACATCCATCTCCGTAATCCATACATTGTGGTTGTTTAACTGTAAATCCTGTTATAAAATAAAATCCTATACCTAATAATAATAAACTCACGATTGTAGCAATTACTGTGTTTAAAAGTATTTTACGTCGACCAACCCGATCAATTAGATTTAATGCGACAGCTATATTTTTGGGAAAAAAAATTGTTAAAATTGAAGCAAATACGGGAGTAAAAAAGATCAAATTAAAGTTATATTTACCTGTCATTAAGAAATTGGTAAGAGAAACCACAAGTGAGAACATAATAGCATCTCTGATATTAATAAATCCAGCCATTTTCATTATAGTTGCCTAAATATATATCACAGAAAAAAAATTTCTATTTAATGCGTCATTTTGGTTAACATTGCAACTAAAGCATTTAACAAACCTACACCATAATACATTGCGGTATCAAATCCAGTAAGCTGTTGAATGGCTTGTAATCCACATGCAATTATAAGTGGTCTTAAATTTGGGTACTGGATTAGTTTCCTATAAGATCCTGATGCATCTACTGCTATTGTCTCATAAATTATATGAATTTCTAAGATACAATCCCAGGAAATGAAAATTGAAGATTGATAAATCATTAAACGTAATTTAAAAAAGAAATATTTAAATTAAATTACCTTCATCTACAAATGCTTTTGGTGAATTTGGATAAATTTTCCGTAAAACACGTTTCGCTTCTTCAGATTTTCCTTTTCTTACAAGAAATCTTGGACTTTCTGGTATAATTGGCATAACTAAATTTATTTAAGAGAGTTAGAAATTGTTTTTTTACCACAAATGTACATAAAGTATAATTACCAAATAATTGAATTAAAGGAGGAATTCCAGACACACCAAACATCCATCTCCAACCACCTTTTTCTACAAAAGCAATCCCCACAAGATAAGCAAAAACTTGTCCTCCAGTTATAAATAATACATTTAATGTTACTAATCTTCCTCTATAATACCTTGGAGAAATTTCACTAATATAAATTGGAACTACCATTGAAGCTAATCCTACTCCTAATCCAATTATCAACCTTCCAAAAACTAATGATGAATATGTATATGCTATCGATAATATAATTGCTCCGACTAAAAATGTTAATGCCGATAATATTGTAGTTATCTTTCTTCCCATTAAATCTGATAAGTATCCTATATAATAAAAAAAATACAGAAATAAATTTTTAGATATTAGTTGTTTAAAAGACTTCCTTTTTTTTTGTTGATATACTTACCGGCTATAGCTCCACCAAACACTGCTCCTAAGGTTACAGCTATTTAAAATTTATAATAATACAAGTTAAATACATTATTTAAAGACCATTAAATGTTCTCTGTTGGTTCCATTTATTACAATAAATTACTTACCTCCAACGATTATTCCTTTTTGTAACGCAGTCATGGTAAATTCTTGTTCAAGCAATAGCATAGCACTACTTATAACTCCAGTATCGTATCTAGAAACAATTCAGTTAATTATTTTGATTACATTAAATCTTGACAAATATTTTAAAAACAAAATTGCTACCCAAATAAGAATCCACCTATAGCAATAACTACAGCAATGAAATAAACAAATGAAGTAACTTCCGCTGTAACTTCAACATCTCTTAATATTTGGTCGTCAAAATGCCCATGAGATTCAACATCTCGTGATATACGTTTTGGTGGACTTTTTGATGATTGTGGCAAATTTCTTGGTGATGTCAATTGTCCTTCTATTTCTTCGTCTTCCGTAAGTGGTTGATAAGAAATATCAGACTATATATAAATAATAATTAAATTATCAATCAAAATGTAAATTGATTTTCTGTTGATTTGATGATGGTAACTTATTTTTTATGGAAGCTCGAAAATGACCGCCTAACAATATTTCGAATTTCATAGATAAATAACAAACATACATCTGACTTCGGTTTACTCATTTTTTTAAAAAAAAATAAAGGTGATAAAAAAATATATATTGATGCTTAGATATTTAGTAGAATTTTTTTTTTTATTTAAATTTTAATTTGTAGAGGATACTTTTACTGAAAAACTTGAAGATTTCTTGTTTCTGTGTAAACATTTGATTTGAAAAAATTGGCTTTTATAATAATTCTCCAATTCTAAATTTTTCTTTGGAGAGAAAAAACTAACTATTAGATCCAATTTTCAGATTTTTTAAATTAAATTTATACGTCACACCAATGGTAATATATCAGTAATTTCAGGATTCAAATTTGCGCTTTCTCGATAAATGTATACACATAAATGAACTTTAAAGTTTTTTTTTGTTTCAATTTTTTAGTTGTGAGAGAATTTTTTTAATATTTTATAAAGGTAATAAATAATGTATTTTGTTTTAAATATTTCAAATTTATCAACAAGAATCGCTCAATCACAATAAAAAGAATTCGTATTCCATTAATCAAAAGAAAAGAAATTTTAAATCAAGCAATAAAGAACGCGTATTATTTAAGTGATTATTGTTTGATTAGAAAAAAATGTAAATATTAATGTAAATATTAATTGAGACTCGCTGCTTGTATTTTCATAATTGTGTTGCTAAGATATGTTGTGCAAAGAGCTCTCAAATTTCAATGTTATACTTTCGAAGTTTTATTATAACGAATTTTTTTAAAATTTTAAGAATTATACAGAATTTTTTTTAGTAGTAAAAGTATTTCGAAATAACTATTAAAGGAAATTATACATTATAAATAAAATAAATTGATGCTTTAAATATTCAAAATGATCATTTTCAAAAATGCCAAAAGAATAGAAAATAAATTGATAAAGAAAAGGTTTCTGAAATAAAAAGAACTAGAGCTTCTTTTACTGATGTTCAAAAAAAGCAATTTGTTTAAAAAGTTTACAAAGTCAAAACCTAAAAATAAAAAATTTGCTCAAGTAGAATATAATATATCAAAAGAAATGTTATGTGATATTTTAAAAGAAAAAGAAAAGTAGTTTAATTTCAGATTCTTATAAAACTTCACTTAGAAGACAAGTTAAAAATAAAATTTCACAAATCAAAGAGACTTTAAACTTTTGATTGAAAAAGCAATAGAAAACAACATTTTTATTAATGATGAACTATTAGTATATAAGCATATAATTTTATAATATTACTAAATGAATTAGATTTTAACGAATCAAAGAATGAAAAGTTGAATTTAAAAACATTGTTAACTTATTGATAAATAATCAAAATGTTAATTCAGTTTATTAAATCAAAATCACAATCAAAAATATAAAAAGGATAATAGTAATGAATTTAATTAATTCTTTTATTAATTCTAAATTCTAGTGATAAATTTTATTAATAAGTTACTTTTAACTTAAAGAAAATATAATATATTACTTATTTAAATTTAAAAATAGTATTAATTTTTTAATTAATATTAAATATTAATTTTAGTAATATAATAATTATTTGAAAAATATAGTTTAATATTTATTTTATCAAATTAATTAGAAAACATTTTTAGATTATTAGTTTTTTAAATAATTCAATTTTTAAAATTAAGTTTTAAAATATTTATTATAATAATTTTTTAAAAATTTCTTTTAGAATTCATATGTTTATGAATTAATTAAGTTATTTATTACTTATAAAAATTATAAATTTCTTAATAAATCATAAAATATTATAATAATTAAAGTTATCCTTCATAATAAATTTATAATATTAATATTACTAAAAATAAACGTTAA
>CAJVPP010004099.1:0-10133 GCA_910592005.1 Funneliformis mosseae
TACTATTTAACTATTCTAATTTAACTATTTTATATATGATTTTTTTTAGCCAATCAAAATTGATTATCAGGTGGGGGGTAGGGGGGTTGGCTTTATAATAAAGTGAAATTAGCTGATTTCTAACACGCCCCAAGAGTTGTTTACCATCAGGGAGTTCAAAGGCTCTAACTTCTATTATAAGCTGAGAAAATACACTCATCATATATGACAAGAATAAGTCTTTGTATATTATTGTCTGGCTAGATTATTTTTTCCAAATTGTCTCCTGAAAAGATAGGCATTCTATATTCAAAATTATTCATCTGTTCTAAAAATATTTTCCTATAGGCTACCACATCTTCTCTCTCATGTCTGTTTATATATATACCCTTTTTCACCGTGGTATATTTATATCCAAGTTCTTTTAAATAATTTCTCATAGTATTAATATAAATAGTTAAGGGTAACACAAATTCAAGTCCTGGTAAAATAATTTTGTTCATTTGCATTATTAGCATCTGTAGAGTAACATCCTACTTATGCTCTTGAACATATATTTTTACTTTATGAAAAATGTCTTCATCCTAGAGAAAGCTTCATATTTTGGTATGATGTCTTTGACGGGAGTAGAGAATTTTGTGGATCATTATATATTCACGTGCCTAAGAATGAATGCATTTAGCATGGTATACTTCTTTTCCTATTGTATTAGCAACTACCTCGCTTGCTTTTATTTTCGAATGGTTATATTTTACAAGTTAGAAATAAAGATAAATACCATTTAGGCATATCCAAACCTTACTGTTAACCTTTTCTTTTTTGATATCTACAGATCCTGATTTTAATAGTATTTAGAACTTTAAAAAGAATGGATGACACTGGAACCATTAATTTGAGGCTTCATTCTGATCGACTATCCTTAATTAAAAATTTGCAGTGAAGTTGACTAAAGTGATTTGTCATAGCAAATTCAGGCTGTGATGAAGCAAATAAAGGCCTGACTAAGTACTAATTATTTAGTACTAAATGTGTAGTATATTGTAAATTAATAATAAACTTTAAAATTTTAAGTTTTACATTGAGCCAAAAAGTATTCAGAGACTTTTGGCAACTAATATTTGTGATAATAACTCAGTAACTATTACCACGTTGATAGCAAATTATACTGTCACATTGTTCTTTGAATATTTTCATGATTTTCAGAAGGTAAATTTTATTTTGGTTAAAAATTAAAATAAACAAATCAAACATGCTTTTATTTGGTTTTGATTCAAGCAAACAAGGTTAAGTATATTACATGACTGCAGTATTATATAGTCATATGATATATTTGGTATAAAATAGCTGAAAGATGACATTTGGAAACTTTTGGCAGAATCTGTAGTTCTAAATTTTTGAGAGCATCTGGGATTTTATTATGTCAGTTGTAATCTTCAACCTCATCATCTGAATGTTCATTAACCTTATTATCTAAATCTTCATTAGTATCATTATTTACTTCTATATTATTCTTATCGGCCACCTCCTTGTCAATTTTCTCATTGGGTTTCTTAACCTTCCAAAAGGTATACAACTTAAAGGTCCCCTTTGCTGCCTCACGCTATTGCTGATTCTTCTGTCTTTTAATGCATTTTGAATTCCCTATATAATGTAGTCTACGTGCTTCATAGGAAGCATATTCCTAGTAGTATTTTTTTGCTGCTTCTTGAAGTTTTCTTACAATACTTGCAGTATTATTATTTTTTTCTAGCTCATCATAAATAATAATATCATTATCATCATCATAACCATCCAGTTCATCATGAAAATTAACTTGTGTGCTTTTACTTATAGTCTTTATTTTACAAGTCTTTCTTGATTGTTTTTGACATTTTGTTAGACATAGCATGTTAGTAAATTGGAAGTCTTCTCTAATGAAATCTAGCTAATAAATGATAGAGCATAAACCATATAGGTAAGTTAACTACTTTATTATTTAATGTTGATCTTTTTAAAAAAAAAAAGATTCTTCTAATTACAATATGCAAAGCAAGAAATTTTTTATTTGTCATGTGGTAAAGGGAAACTGATCATAATTAAGATATGTATTTAAACTATTGTAATTGATTGATTATATTCAGATTACTACATTAAATCAAGTTGATGCAGTTCAGAATTTGCAATGATAAAATTATCTAATATTTGTTAACATTTTCAAATTTTCAGTTTATTTAACTAATGATCAATAAAAAAAAATTCTTTTTATTTCTAATACTTGTTACAATTTATATATGTATTTGATTTAATGTTGATATCAAAAATCAAAAAACTTTAAATGCTTTATTAAATTAAAATTTCTATTACGCTTATTATGCTTATTACGTGTATATGAACTAATAAAATTTTAAGGTTACTATATCACATAATAGAAGATCGATATCTCAAATTTGGCCGCTTAAAAAATTTTTGGTTGGGATTAGGTTGTATGCATTGTATTTTGCTGAATTTAATCCAAATTGAAATAAATTACTAACTAATAGAAGCGGAAATAGACTGAAAAGAGGTGACTAATAGGTAAAGTATTTATTAGAATCTTACCATATATGTTATTATTAATAGTTGATAATCACGATCAAATTTGTTGTTGAAATAAGTGATATGAGCGATATCATAAGAATTTTTTTTTAACAAACGCCTAAAGAGTGAAATATTATTTATAAGAGATTAAAGTTATAGCATGCAAAATATCATTTTTTCCATAAAATAATTGGAAATTTTATCCATTTGAGTTAAATTGATCAGATCAGCATAGTATTTTATTGGTCAATCATCTGAATATAAAATTTATTTTTGGAAAAAAAATCAGCGATCCCTTTTTGATTTGTGCGAAAAAATTTCTGAGATTTTTCAGCAGCAAAAATATTTACTTCCAGAATCAATTAAAAAGTATATGTAAAAAAATTTATATATATTCTTTACATATTATCTGAATTCCATCTTCAAACAACATATAAAAAACTATTTTAATTAATAAATCGATTTATTTGAAATTTTTATATTTTCAGTCTTAGCATACTAATAAAAAATTGTCTTTTTAACTTTATAATATTAAATCAAGAAGATAATATTAGTAGTATGAGATTGGGCTTTTTGGCACAAAAAGCTTAAATGTATTCAGAAGGTTATCCTGGGTATTAAAAATTAAATACATAACGTAAACACATTGTTATCATACATGTGATCTTAAGGAAATCATTTTGCTTTCTTGATTGGTATTCGCTCTGTAAACGTTTGCTTCCTATATGTAAAAATAAATTTCCATTTTAGCACATTCAAGTTCGAAACCTTTTTGATTCTCATCCTGGATATCATAAGTTTTTCACATATATTTTAATCAAATTGCCTTCCAATAATATACTATTTAAATAGCAAGAGAGAACAAGCATGAGGAGGAGTAGAGTGACGATGAATGCGCGTTCGATATAGGAGAATAAGTATGAGTAAGCAAAGCCCTTTAGAGTGACGCCTATGAATACGCATTCGACAGAAGGGGATATTAGCAGGAATATAAGCAAAGCCCTTTAGGGTGAAGCGAATATGGATGCTATTATCCCTGACCCATATGCTATCTTATTTAATGTATACTATTATATGAGGCAAATATGAGTGCCATTAAGTGGACAAATAGTGTTCACACTCTGCGAAGCACCGAAGGTGCAGAGCATGTACACAAGATATGAAAACAAATAGTGTCCACACTCTGCAGAGTGAAGCGGAACATGTACACAAGATATGAAAGCAAATAGTGTTCACACTCTGCAGAGCGAAGCGGAGTATGTATACAAGATATGAAAGCAAATAGTGTTCACACTTTGTGGAATGAAGCGGAGCATGTACGCAAAACTTGAAAAAAATTATATGATAAAAATGCATATATATTGGGTTCCAAGAACATTTCCAGAACTTTCTCAGCACTAGCCCATCACTAGCCCGTCACTAGCCTGAATTTTTGCAAGCTTTTGACGCTGATAAAAATCTCGAATGCGATATTTACCTGCATGTTTCTTACAAGCACTATAAATAGAGAAAGTTAATTTTCTGCATTCTATACACAGAATTCGTCTAGGAGATTTCCAATGGACTTTACACCCTTCCAGACGATAGCACCCCTCATTACACACTTCTCCAGTCCTAAGAATATATGGATATTTATAAAACCCCATTTCAATAGTCTTTTCTTTTTGAATAAATATGTAACTCTAATTATCTGAATAAATTAATTTTCATTTTAAAGTTTTTGTAACCATATATACTCTTTGAGAAAAATGAGCAGAATACTTGGTAGTATAACTGGTGCACTAGGGCGATTATTTGGAAATTTTTGGGGAGATCTGACGCCACCTGAGTTACCTAAGCCTTCTGAGCCACCAGTACCAGAAGTAGAGCCAGAGGTGGAGTCAGATGGGAATAGCGACTATGAGACCGCTGATGAAGAAGATACATCAGATTCTGAATCTGATAACAAATCTGAACCTGAAGAAGAAGAAAAAATTATATTTCAAAGGATAGATGATCCTGCTCCAAAAAGGATAGTAGAAAGTAGAAGAATTTCTGATCAAGCATTATGTGTCGATTATCTTGCCTTAATTCCAGAAACTTATCCATATTGAGAAGATCCCTTAGCCACGTTCGAGGATATTGAAGAGCAAATTAGTGATGTTTATAGAAGGAAATTAGCACGTTTAGGTGGTATTAAAATAAAAATAGTCCTTATCACTCATATGTATCAGATTGTACAAACAGGACATTTCAGATATCGAATTGATTAAGACATAGCATTTCTAAGTGAAATCTTAGATATAATACGCCAGGATAGAATAGACTAAACAGTCTCACGACAATACCATGAAATCTTAGATAAAATTGATGAAATGGAGCATAGTTAACATTCAGGCTGGATTTACGAATATGGAAAAAAATATTTCTCGAAATAAGCGCTTATCAACCACTTTGAGGTAGATCACATTTTGCCTTACCAAAGATTTGGGCAAAACCTCAGTTAGAAATAATCAATCCACAAAATACAGATGAAAGATGTTTCAAAGTCTGTTTAAAGGCTTATTTAGCTAGTGAGAAAGCCCATAGACAGGGAACTAGAGCAAGAAATCTTTATGATATTAGTAGATTAAGGCGCTTTGATAATGTATTAGATTTCACCAGTATAGATTTTCCAGCTACATTGCGAGATATAGACACATTCGAAGAAAATAATCCAGATTATGCAGTAAATGTGTTCTATCTAGCGCTAACAAAAAATGATAAAGAGCAAAAAACTAGAATGATAGACCCACTTCGCATATCAGAATATAACTACCAAAGAGGGCATATGGTAGATTTAATATTATTTACCGAAGGAGAGGAAGATCTTAGAGATCGCTGAAATATTAATGAAATTCCCCTAGGTCTCAATACACATTACTGCCTTATCAACGGTGAAAATGGCTGAAATCAGATCATGCGCAGTTGGAATAAATATCATAGGCGTAAATATTTCTGTCGCCACTGCTTAATAGCTCCATTCTCAAGATTAGAGTTGTATCAGGAGCATATAGAGCACAATTGTCATGAATAAAATAATCCTAATGCAGGCCAAAGAGAAATATTCCTTAAAAAGGGGATGCATATCATGAAATTCAAAAACTATGAGGCTATGGAAAATGTTCTATTTTATTTCGTTAAAGATCTAAAAGCAGATAGTGATCTGGTAGAGAATAACATTGTCAATGAAAAGACCGTTAAACTACAGAAGCAGAAGCTTAATAGTTATGGTTATGTTCTAATGCAAATGGATGGGAAGCTATCAAAAGAAATTGCTAGGCGTACTCTTAACTCAATTGCAGAGTCATGGGAAAGCATGCAACGGAATTTAGAAGAAATTATCAAGCCAAAGTTGCGAATCCCTAAAAAAATAAAAATGACAGAGCGAGATTGGCGTTCACATAAGTCTGCCATAAAATATTATATATGTGAAGGAAAGCTACAGGAGACCAGATATAATAAAGTGAAATATTTCAACTCATCCAGAAAATTCATAGGCGGTGCTTATCATGATTGTGTTAAATTAAATGTAAAGCTACAGAAGAAAACTTATCGGAGGCTGTATATCATACAGAAGGTTTGTCTATAGAAGAGAAAATACGTTCAAAAAAGCAACCAAATGCTATTTATGTAAAATGAGTCTTCAAGCTGATATAAATGATAATAGGGTTAAAGATTATGACCATTTCACTGGAAAATATCGTGGTCCAGCATATTGTGGCTGTAATCTTAAACTTCGAATGAAGCCAAATGAAATTAAGATCCCATTGATATATCACGGCGGAAAACATTATGACTTTCATCATGAAATACGGGAATTGAGGCTAGTTAGTGACGACAAAATTGAAATAATTGCGGACAATATGGAGAACTATAAGTCAATAATAATTGGTCAAATAAGATTCATAGATTCCATCCAATTCCAATTCTCCTCATTAGAAAAAGTAGCAAATAATTTGCGTGGTCAAGAAAAGACTTTAGAGCAATTGTCTAAATATTTTCTGATAATGGTACAGAGTATACCTCAGAATTTACTCCCACTACTCACACAAAAAAGTGAGTATCAATATGAATTAAATGATCCTGAGCGCTTCTCTAGGGCGGAGCTTCCATCAAGAAAAGAATTTAACACAGTGCTAGGCGGACTAAATTATTGTAAAAATGGCTGTAAAAAATGTAAGCATGAAATAAAGGGTAAAAAGTGCAATGGAGAATGTAAGGAAGCGGATTTAAAGGAGGTCGACGATTGTGAGCATGAAAAGATTTACACCATTAATCAGAAGCAATATGATCATGCGCAGACCAATGTGGGAGAAGGCAGAGTGTAAAACATTTGGAGATTATCATGATCTATATCTCAGAACCGATGTTTTAATATTAGCGGACTCAATTTAGCGATTCTGAATGACAATGAAGGAAGTATCTGGATTAGATCCTTTGAACTATATTACATTACCATCATTCGCATTTGATATAGCAAAAAAGATGACTAAGGTCAAGCTCAAATTATTCCATAAAGGACAAGAAGATATGCACGAATTCATCTAACATTAGATGCGAAGTGGAAATTCTATGATCTCACGACATTTAGCAAAAGTAAATTTTCCCAGAATGAAAGGCTATAATAAACATAAGCAAATAAATAGCTCCTATATTTAGATGCAAATAATTTATACGGATGGGCTATGTCACAATATTTACTAATAGGAGGATTCCGATAGCTTGGCCTAGACAAACTGCCGGATATACGATCTATATCACTAACTGCAAAATGAGGTAGTGCTTAGGAAGTAAAATTAAGAATTCTGGAAAATCTTCATTCAGCATATAGTGACTATCCACTCTGCCCAGAACGTCGAATAGTTAAGCGAAATGAGCTTAGTCTATACTAAAATAATGACCTAATTGATAAACTGAGTGGTGGAAAATTCGCTGAGACAGAAAAATTGGTAGCAATATTAGAGACTAAAGACCGATATATTATCCACTACTGAAATCTCCAGCAATGTCTCGAACTAGGAATGGAGCTCGAGCATATTTATCGAATATTAGAGTTCAATCAGTCTCTCTGGCTGGAGCTATACATTACAGCCAATACGATATGACATCATGACACAAAAAATGCATTCAAAAAAGATCTATAGAAATTAATGAATAATGCAGTATTCAGAAAGACTATGGAGGACGTCTGACGTTGCACACGGGTAGATTTAGTATGATCAATAGGAAAGGAACATTGACTTCGCAGAATGTTGGCAGATCTGGCACTAGTTAGTCGTAAGATATTTCATGAAAGTAATCTTATAGCAATACATCGAAAGCAGACGAATGTTGTATTAAATAAGCCAATCTATGTTAGGGCTTCAATTTTAGATCTTAGTAAGTATTATATGTATGATTTCTGGTATAACCATATCAAGTGCAAGTATGGGGATCGTGCTAAATTATGTTATACCAATACGGATTCACTAATTATTAAAATAGAGACTGAGGATGTCTATGCAAACATGATTGAGAATGCAGACCTTTATGATTTTGGTGATTATCCTGAAGAGCATTCACTATTAGAAAAACTTTCACCTGACCAATGGATAATTCTTCCTGATGGTTCACGTGAGCTAAAAAATAAGAAAGTAATCAGAAAGTAGAAAGATGAATTTGCAGGAACCCGAGCATTAAGATATGCTAAAAACTGATCAAGTCTTATGCATTGGAAACTGAAGATGATCACAAGAATGTACAAAAGGCGAAGGGTCTCAAAAAATCTCTTGTCAAAAAAGAGCTATCTATTAACATTTATGAGCGATGTATTCTAGAAGGAATAGAGGATAAACCACAAACTGCAAACTTCTTACGATGTGAGTGTTTCGTTCTATATATAATCTACCAGACAAAAAGAAGTATTAATCCAGTGCTGACTATTGGGCATTTTGGGCGTTTTATACACAAGGTAAAATACAGTTTGTATAATCGCCCAATTGTATTTATCAAAACATAAGTTTTATACCCCTTTTTGGGCAAATAAACAAATATATCAATTTACTTTAACGAACACAAGATTTGTCTCTAAAAATTGAGATTTATTTTTTTTAATAAGAGATCGACATGATCGACCAATATAAAAAACAAAAAAAAGCAAAAAAAGTGTAACTTCGTTTCATTTTTTACAAGAATGTAACAAATTAACCATGCCTACACTATTAAGAAATAATATACCTTTAAGTTGTTTTTTAAAATAAATAGTATAATAAATTTTGTAGCAATTAAACCTTAAAACGATATTCCTTCAAAAAGTTCAAAATTTTTCGTCGCTATTTTATGGTAAGAATGAAATGTACCCGTTACTGAAAAGTAAAAACACTTTGCAGACTATATATATTGTAGTGAGTTTAAATTTAAGAGTTTTGGTAAGGCATAGTAAGTTTTTTTAATGTTAACGTTAATGATGATATAAAAAATTAAAAAATTACTTAATTTATTATATACCGATACTGAATACAAAATTTTAAATCCAATTATTCGAAAGAGAATAGCCTGTATTATTGAAGAATTATATGGAAATAGTATTATCAAACTTAGTATTTATCGGACATGTAGGTTAGTATTAGAAGTTAAATTCCATTTGTTGCTCTTTGACATTATATTTAAAGGAATGTTTTATGATTATTATTTCATTTGTAATTAGATGCACTATATGTAGTCATATCTGTGAGTATTATTTAGAGAAATAGACATCAATTTATTTCTGTATATACCGATACTAATTTACTTTTTATATGAAAAGTTTTTGACAGGAATGGTAATTTTTTTCCTTGAATAATTACTATTACAACTGGTATTATTAAACCACCAAGAGCAATCCTAGAACTTACTGATTAGATAAATATGAAAATGAAGCTATAGAACAAAGATGGACATGATATTTATTATAGGCGATTGATATAAATAAGGAATAATGTGTAAAGGTATTTATTTTACTTATATTCAGACAACTATCATTGAATATTATAACATCTGGCTCTTTTTTAGGCATGGTATTATTAGCCGTGGTGGAAGGTATAAAGAAAACATGAGTGTTATTAGTGCCGGATCTATTGCTTTTTGACTTTGTCATCAAGGAAATTAAGTGTCGTGTGAAAAAAAACTATGAAAAAAAGGTATAAATAGTCGTGTAACAATTATATTGATGATATAATTATTAGATCACAGTAATTTTTTTAAAGTTTAATAATTATCGATACCTTTTACAAGAACAAACAGACTATCAAAGATGTCGTCTTCCTATGCTGACAGGATGTCTCGTTTGTTGTTCGTTTCTGGACTATCACCGTGAGTTCTATTAAAGTGTATTTTCTTAATTTCTAAGTTCTGCTAATAAATATTTTTTACAACTTTAGTATCGAAGATCTCGAAACTGCTTTTAAAGAATTTAAGACTTAAGGATGGTAAATTATTCTAAAAATATCGATCAATTTAATATCAATTAGTTTGTAACTTTTTTATTTAACTTTTAATTTAGTCTATATACCAAGAGATTATTATACCAGGGAACCAAGAGGATTTGCGTACATAGAGTA
>CAJVPP010004100.1:0-10129 GCA_910592005.1 Funneliformis mosseae
TAATGAGAAATAATATATTATCAGATGAATTTTAGCAAATGATAGATTTGATAATTAATATTTTAGAACTAATAGTTGTAGCATTAAAGTCTTTTAAATCAGATATATCTACTTTCAACAATTTATTCATATTATAGCAAATTAATAGAATAATTTGGTAAAGTTTCATGACATTTATCTAAAAATATTCAGTAACTTATTCAAAAAAGATGGGAGTATGTATATCATCCTATTATGATAGCTGCTTATATGTTAGATCATATTTTTAGAAAAAAGTAGAAATACAAATTTAGAGACAATTGGATATTCTGAATTTACAGCATTTACTAACAAATTGTTTGATCAGGAGAAATCTGTAACATTATTTATTAAGCTAATAAAATTTTACCAAAAAGCTTTATCATATAATAATGAAATAATTTGGATGTCCTCATCTATTCTTAGTCTTTCTGTATAGTAATAATTATAGCCAAGTTGTAAATTTCAGCAATTAGTTATTAAAATTTTTTTAATTCCTACATTATCAGCAGCTACAGAGAGAAATTTTTCTACTTTTGGATTTATTCATAACAAAATCTGAAATTGATTATATAATGATCACGTTAAAAAGTTAGTTTATATTTATAGAAATCTTTGGATGTATAATGAGTTCAAAAAAATAAAGTTATGTAATAAAGGTAAAAAATTCACAAAGAATAAAAAGAATAATAATGAAGAAGGTAATGAAGAAGACAATAATAATGATGATAATTTATTGAATTTTAATGATAGTATTTTCAGATTTAAATCAAATGTAATAAATTTGTTGTAACAATATCAATATATAGCTATTTGTAATAATAAATTTTCATTTAATAAGTAATATTGCGATAATAATAAATAAAAAATTAAAAAAATTTTTTTATATAAAATCTTATATTAAATTTATATTACTAGAGTTCTAAATGAGTCGAGTCGAGTCGAGTTTAAAGATCAACTCTATTTGACTTTCTTTTTTCGAGTCAAGTCGAGTCAAATTTATTTATAAAACCTTTCAATTTGATTTGATTCGAGTTATATAAATTTTAAACTTAACTCAATTTGACTCGACTCAATTTTAACTTGATTCAATTTGAAAAAAATAATAAAAAAAACGAAAAGATCAGGGGGGAGGGGGAAGAAAGAGCAAACGATTTGTTATCGTTCTTCTTGAATGATTTTTTTTATCATTTAAGTTAAATGATTCAGGTTATTGTTCAAGTCGAACGATTCAGGTTATTGTTTAAGTCGAACAATTCAGGTCATTGTTCAAGTTGAACGATTCAGATCATTATTCAAGTTGAATGATTCAGATCATCGTTTAAGTCGAGTTTAAATCGAGTTGAGTTAAATATTTAACTTGACTAAATTTGACTTAACTCGCAAATCATCAAGTCAAAAAACATAAACTCAACTCGATTTAAACTCAACTCAGCTTATCTGACTCATGAGTTAACTCGACTCATCCGGAACTCTATATATTACAGTTAATTAATGGTTAATTAACTAATTAATTAACCAAATCTTAATTAAGCATTAATTTTCCATTTCTAGGTAAACTGATATTATGAGATTAATTATAATATTTATGTTTTGAGATACATATTTTTATTTGATATTAATTAATCAATAGGTAAATTAATAGAAGAGTAGGTATTTTTATTCATTTAGTTAGTAAATATTTAGTGATTTAAGAATAAAAATAAATGTTTAAAGATTTACTAAATAAAATTATTGTGTAATATAACATAAGAATGATCATATGATTATAAAAATCAGAGAATTAGTATTCGTAATGTAGTTAAATCTTTGATATTCTAAAATAATGTCTTTAGTCAATTTGAGTTTTATTCTTATGTCAAATATTTTTTAATCTAAAAGCAATAAGCTACTCATTTATTTATCAAGAAATAAATTCTAATAAATCATGAAATTATTTATTCTTTACTTTTTTGGTTAAGATTTAAAAATTATAAGTCATCAAAAAAATAAAAAAATCTATAAATATAAATCATATTTATAAGGAAGGGAAATATTCTGAATTTAATATCTATTTACAATAATAGCATATAGATTACCTAATTGATTAATATTAAAATTAAGAGTACTCTATATTAAATTTATGGTCAAAATTGTGCAGATCAATTTGACCAAAAAAGTTTATTTTAAATAAGTGTTTTATTAATCTTAAAATGAGAACTTTATGGAATTATTAATTTTTTTATTTAAAAATTATATTATGAGATTTGTATAAAATACAAATAGGACCATATCTGTTTTAGTCAAATGTTATATAATTTAGTTGAAAATTATTTTATATGGTTTAAAGTACTTTCAGAAATGCTGTATTACAACTTTGTGTTATTTGAAATACCAATATTATGATTAAGCAAATTTGAGATTTTGCACTGTAGAATACAAATATTATTTGAATCTCTTTGAATCTCACAATTTTATTTTATATAGCAGAGAGTAAAAGATGTCAGACCAATAATTCAATAAAATTTCATTTGTTAGGTAATAAAAAATGGAAAGAAATTAAGTTTAAAGATTTAGAAAAAGAATCATGTGAAGTAGTAGGACTAAAATAGAGGTTCTAAAATTAAAATTCACAGAAAGGTTTCCAATCATATTTTCAAAGCCTTCTAGCTATAAGAATCCACTATAGAATTTTAAACTTTAGTCAAAATTTGAGCACTTTCTGCTATCTAAATATTTGGTATTAAATTGGTATTAATTTACTCCGTCAGATACTAAGAATAAATCAATCTCTTATAGCCTTTCTAACTTAATTTTAATCTCAAATAATATATCAAAAAAATATATCATTCTGTTTGAGTTTGAGATGAGGCGAGCTTGACAAGAACTGAAGGTTTGAAGCCAAGCTCATGGACTTTGCAAATCTTTTATGTATACTATTATTTATGCTATTCTAGAATTAATTCTAAAACTGATTCATTAATGAAATCAAAAATTTACTAAGTCTAACCTTTAGTATCTATATGCTTAAGTCTATCCTCAAAGAGGTTAGATTTAGCAGTTATCAATTTCATAGTTTTAAAAGCTATATAATATATTCTAGTATATCATTATTTTTTGATATGCAGAATATCTTTCTAAAGCCATTTGCATTACGTAAACTTAAGGTTAAAAAATCAACCTCAAACGTAAAAAATTGGATTAGAAGTTAGAATTACAAATCAGAGATTAGATTTAACGGTTATCTAATTTATAGTTTAAGAAGTTATAAAACATATTCTAGTATACTAATATTTTTTCAATATGCAGAAAACCTTTCTAAAACTATTTCCTTTACATAAACATAAGATTAAAAAAACTAATCTCAGGTGATTAGAGGTTAGACCTCATGCAATACGTCTGATTAAAAAAACTCCTCTGGCTTGATTCTTTAAAGTATATAAGATAAGTCTCATGTAACGTGCTTTGTAAAGTGCCTTAATAGCTCGACCCTCTAAGTCTCACCTAAAAAGTATACTTGATCAAATTGCTTAGCCTTATCCTGAAGCTTGTTTACATAACGGATCTGATATTTGCTTTTATTACAATTGCTATATAAACCATTATCTATCCTTGTAGGTTTATATATCTTTGTAGGTCTATTACAAGCAAAGCATAGCTAGCACTTCTTAGCTTTAAAGTATAATTAACAACCTTCAAGTCTAATACTACGTCTGCTACAAATTTTACTAGAATTATGAAGATAGTTGCAAATGTAATCTGCTTTCATACTATAGTTTGAAAAAGATTATTAGCAAAATGTATACAATTGTTTAAATAAGAAAAATATTAGAACACATTATAAAGAAAAGAGGTAGAAATAATTTAATTAAAGAAATCTTTACATAGTATAGTAATAAATATATATATATAATAAGCAATCAAAATCAAGCTACCCAAGAAGTTTTATCTGAAGTCAAGCCCACCTTTTAGTAGGTTAAGCAAGCATTAATAAATATAGTAAAGGCAGGACTATATTTTAAAAAGCTCAAGAATAGAAAATTCATATAAACTATAAAGAAAAAGTTAAAAAATTGCGTCAGTCAGAAGATCCTGAATAATATATAATAAATTTAGCCTAAATAATATTTCCTAATGAATGCAAATATTATCAAATTATGGATGATTACAAATCTTAGTATAGAAGAGATCCAGAGATTCTTAATACCATCATAGATTTATATAAGTTATATTATAAATTAGCTAAAGATTATTTTATTAAGAAAGAAGATATCAATAATGAAGTAGAAGACTTCTTATTATCAATTTGATAAGACCTATTGAGAAGGTAACTTAGTATCAGAAATAACCATCAATTCCTCTCTTACAAAGGATCTTTTTGGGCTATTTCCCTTATCATTTATTAGCCAGTATAAGATTAACTAATTTTTTTGCACTAAAGATTCACAAATATGATAAACCTGAGAAGACCAATTCATATCAGTAGCACATCTTCTAGCAGGACCATGTCCTAACTCTTCTAGTTTAAGAAGATATCTTACTAAGTTATAATAGGATAAACAAGGTTCGTCATATCCAATAAGTCTTCTATGTTTACAGTTGGCTTAGCAATTATTTTCTCCTTATTAAATGCTCTTTCGACTGCCTCATTAGAAGATATATCTATTAACTAAATAGGAGTAGTATTAAATATGTCATCATTAATATGAAGACTTCTAATTCAATCTCTAAAATGATTTGATAAAGGTAACAGAAAATCTATAGCATTTTGCTGAATACCAGAATGCTTTTCAAATTCTTTATGATTATGTTCAGCTATAGCATTACCTTTCTTAGTTTTGACATATTGTATTTTTATATCATGTTTAAGCAATAAACTCTTACAATCCCTATATATTCCATCTTTTTATTTAAATTAAAGCAAATTGGCCAAGAAAGAGGCTCCTTAGGATCATCATAAATTTTTTGAATATTCTTAGCCATTTGTGCAGAAGATTTATCAATTAATGTAAAACTATGTCGATACCTAGTTGTAACATCTTTAATAATGCTCCTATACTTATAAATCTGATTACCTACTTTATCATGAGATATAGGGGTAGTATTAAATTAGTACATTTCATTTAAAAATTGTATATTATTAAAGGAAGCATACTGAATAAATCTAGGATGAGGCATATGAATTTGGTGAACAGCCTGTCTTTTAAGTCAATCCTTAACTTTGTTTAAACTAAATCATACCCAACCTTTTTAAAAGCTTTGTATAATTTTTTTAAATCTTCTGATAGCCCGAAGGCTGATAATAAATTTTACACAAAGCTGAAAACATATTTATATTTCGAGTCTTACCAAAATCTATTAGAATAATAGGATCAATGGAAGTTGAACAGACATATCTTGATTTGCTAGACAGCAATTTAAAATTGCGAATAAAATTGACTAAAGAGGAAACTATTACTATTAAAAATAAGGAAAAGATTTACAAACTCATAAACGATCTAGAGTGATGTGAACTATATATCAAATATTTTGAAAAAAATCTTATTTTATGAGAGGATGAGTTAGATAGATTAAAAGCAGAATACTGTTCTACCCTACATAATCTTAAAAAATATCAGAATCATTTAGAGCTAAAGGATGAGGCATTAATCGCTTAAGATAATCAAATCATTTTATTAGAAAATATAGTAAAAAAGCTTAAAAGTTAAATTCTTAAGATATCACTTTTTCAAAATAATAGTAATAAACCTTCTGAAGAAGAACATCAAGAAAATATGGTACTACTAGATATCTTAAGAAATATTGGTACAGCTTTAAATCAGATTAAATGAGCTAAAGGTTTGGACTTCATATCACGATATTGCATAATATCTTTATAATCTGCAAGAGATAAGTAACTAGCCCTGGAACTAATATGTGTTTTAAGCTAGGGTGTAATCATATTAGTAGCTAATCACTAAAGATTTTTTTCACTATAAATAAAAATGTATAAAAAATATTGATACTATACTAATATTAGTATTATACTAATATTGATAATATAATACTATTAGTACTATACTAATATCAGTAATATTGTAGTATCAATAGTATCAGTAGTAGTATTAGTAATATAATAGTATCAGTAATATTGTAGTATCAGTAATATGCTAGTATTCATAAAAAAATAAAAGTATTTTCAGGATTGTGTGATCTTAAAAATTTGCTCATATTTTTTTAGTATACTAATGATCAAGCTGAAAAAATTATGTTCAATACGTATACTTTAAGAGATATTGAGAATAGAAGAGTGATTGAGGGTTCATTAAGTAAACATATTCTCTAGGCCATCGGCTTGGTAGTATTTATGAACCAGAACTTGAAAAAGTATTGCATGGTAGCATTAAAACTGCTTTTGATATTGCTAATGATTATAAAGACCTGCAAGATGTATATTTAGAGCAAGTGAAGAAGTTTAATTATATCTGTTCAGGTTTTAATAATAAGTTTAGTCAGCTGAATATAGCTAATAGTAAGCTTGAAGCCAAATATATCACCAAAATCAAATCACTCAAATCTTCTATTAAAACACTAAAAAGAGAACTAGCTTTAGCTCAAAAAACTTTGTCTGCTAACAAGATCAAAATTCTCTCTCTTGAAGCTAAAATACGAGAATTGAAAGGTAAGTTAGATGACTTGAAACTAAAACAAGTGTTTCATGATTCAGATGCAATGGAAGGAGTAGTAGAAGAGCTAGCCCAAATAAACTTATCTGACCCTAAAGAGATCAATTCTCTCAGGCTTGAATTGGAATAGATAAAGGAGAATCTAGATTCAAAAATTATGAAATAGAATGTATGAAAAAAGGAATAGAGTTGTCAGATGATATATAAAAATAGGAGTTGAATAATCAGTCTTTAGAATAATTAAAATTGATGGAGGAAAATAGGTCCCTTAAAGATCAGTTAGCGTTAAAGAAAGAGTCAAGAAGCATTTCGCATAATGAAGTAGATCCTCCATTCCTACCTATGAATAATTTATCATAATATGGTCTTAAAGGGATCCTTTCCACTCTTAATCCTTCACCTTCCCAAATATTTTCTGCAGATGGTGCAAAAGCAGTATCTTTATTAACAACTGTTCCTATTATCATAAGCTTCTTGATATCGCTTATGTTAATATATTCTATATTTACCCTAGTACTTATTGTGATTATTTAGCTCATAGTCAGGAAATGTTGAAATTTGTAAAAAAAAAAATAACCAATTTTTACCTACAGAAATTATATAAATAAGGACTATGTAAAGCACCTTTCAGTTAGACCAGATCATTATTATTTTTAATCCTAATTAACTATCTATAAGTACTGGCACAAGTAAAACTTCTTTGAATCATTTTTTTAATGTGAGCTAATACGAATCAGTCTCACCAGGATCATCTATTTCAGATTGCATGCTTGTATAATGTAGTATTAGTATATTAATATTCAAAAGAAACAAATCACATATTTTTTTGTCCTGTAAATTTACCAAGAAAATATTTTATTATATATCACTTTATTAGAATTTAATAAAAATTATATATATGAAATCTCTATTCTATGAATTTTTTGGGGTTGAAACCATTACTACCATTTCACTAGAACTATGTTCACTATCTCCAAAATCAGAACTATATAATATTTTGTAAATTGTATATGTGACAGCTGTTCTCAAAGTCAACAATGCATGTATAAGCAGATATACAGCACTTAGAAAAGTTATATGCAATGGAATTGTTGCTTTCTCTATTAAGCAATACTTATAAATACCCAATTTTTTTCACATAGCATAAAGTTCTATAACATCGCCTGCCATTTTATATAAAATAAATATGGTTAAATATTATTGATTGATTAAAACGTGAAATAAATTGATATATACTGGTAATGTTAATGATAAATATACTCAAATTCTGTCTCTTGAATAATTGATTGAATATTCTTTTAAGCTTTGATATATTTCTTATTGTATCAATGGAGACTTTAGAAAATCGAACTAACTTTTTATGATCTCATTGTCGTTTGTCTTGAGTGGAGTTTAGTCTACCAGTTTCTAGATATACAATTTCAAGTTCTATGCTCTTTTCTAGTTATACTATAGTCATACAGTCAGGCTTTTACGCAAATTTATGAAAACCTTTCTATATGACGTTAGTTGAGCTCCCTTTCTCACCTCTATTGAAAAATATAATCATTATACTGTAATACAAAATAAGGCTCTGAATTTGAGCTAATCCATATCTGGTTTTAACTTATCATATATCTCATACAACTGGATTCCCAGGTAAATTGCTTAACACTATGTTTATTAGAGATGCAAGTACTTTACAAATATATGACCCTTCATTAACTGGTTTTCCTTTCTTTGAATAGGCTTTATATTTAGGTGATTTCCAGACTTTAAGTCTGTAAAGAATTATTTATTGTTAGAAATTTGATCATCTCCTACAAAAAAATAAAGAACTTATAATGCTTTTAGTATTTGTCTAGACATTATTTGAAGTATCTCAGGCTTATCTAGCCATCTCCTATATTCAACATTACTCAAATTATCATTCATATTAATCTTCGATTTTTTATTATGAATGAACTCTTTACAAGCATCCATTATGATATTGTTCTGATCTAGCCTATATTTTTAAAAAGATTTCTTAAAAACATCACAAAATGATCTAGGCATCTTCGTAAAAGGTTCAGATCTAATATCGAGAATCTCAGAACATATTGAATAGTCAAATCTAAAGCTTTTAATATTTATTTATTCTAATTCCATTTCGATTCTTTCTCACATAGTTTTCTTATAATCAGTACTCTCATTTATAAGCTGACCAACATCACGTTTTAAAAAATACAAATTTGCATTTACATTATTAAATCAAGTCTCTGCATCAATCACCAAAGCTTTCATTTCTGTAAGAGAACATAAATCTTTAAAGGTACTTGCATCCTAAATATAATTAACTTAGCTTAGACTTAACATATTTTGTTAATTAAAGTGAATAATAATTTATGGGATCAGATTAGGTTTTCATTTTTATAAATTATCAAAAATACTAGTAATACGCTCAATAATCAATATTTGAATATATATAATTAGCTACTGCTATGCGAGAAATAATAATATCACAATGGACATAACCCATTCACTAGCATATAAGCCCTTTAGAAAACCTAAAAAATACATCATATCCATATATTTGACAAGAATATAGCTTATTATCTTTACCCATTTTGCTAAATTTTTTCCAGTATTAAAACTTCAAAACTTTGAAGCTTCATTTTTCGTTCAATATTTTCTGAAGAAACTTGTTCTAAAACTCGCTCTAAAATATTTTCAAAGTTCTCTACCTTCTTTTTAAGGATGCCTGTCCATTCACCTTGTTTTACTCATATATATAACACTGTGAATATTCTGACAATATCGAGGGATTCTCTGATTAAAAGGAACTCTTCCATGTTTAGATAGAATAAGAAGTTAAATGTTAGTGAAAACTTTTCTAGAAGAAGTAAAAAATAACATAAAGGTATAATAATTTTACTATACTTCCCATTTAAATGGCTTCATTTATGATCCTCTAGGCTTGCATTTATGTTGAAAAAGAGATAGAAAAATAGCATTGGAGTCTTACACCTATGTTAGAGAATAAGAGCATGTGGAATGTGCATTGAAGATCTCAATATTTACAAAGGTGCTGGAGATATGTATATACATACTTTTTTTTTCTTTATTTTACTTACCCGACCATTCAGTAATAAAGACCTAGTAACATTATATAAATATACTCTAGTCAAAATCTAGTAGAAATAGCCTCTAGCATCAGAGGAAATAAACTTATAAATACAATAAAACCTCTATAAGTGCACTTTCTATAAATACATACTCTATGTAAATTCTCTCTAAATGCACAGTAGGCTTTGGTTCTAACTCATAAGAGCTCTTAATATTTTATTCTTTATAAATACACACCCTCTCTAATTGCACATTCTGCTATTTTTTTATTATAGTCCTAAGGGAGTGCACTTATGGAGGTATCACTGTAAATGCTATTCAGATAGATAAGGAAAAAATTTAGCAAAATGGGTAAAGATAATGAGCTATATTCTTGTCAAATA
>CAJVPP010004101.1:0-10125 GCA_910592005.1 Funneliformis mosseae
AAGTAAAATAATAATAAAGATAAAGAAAAGAAAAGTAAAAGAAATAAAGAAGAAAAATAAGAAAGAAAAGAAACGGAATACTAAAGCTAAAAGGTGACGTGGTAGGCCAGTTACCTCTAAAACTACTAAAACTATCTTGTCGAATTTCAATCTCTCCCTTTTACATGAATTAAAAAGCTACTTATTTATACAAAATACAATATATAGAAAAATATAACTAACATGTCTAATATATCAACTATGTTTAATATATCAACTATATCAACTATGTCTAATATATCAACTATATCAACTATGTTAACTATGTCAACTATGTCAACTATGTCAAATATGTCAAATATGTCTGACATATCATATATGTCAGTTATGTTAAATCAGTCGATCTTCTGCATCCCACGAGCTGCGTCACATTTACCCGTTCACAATAGCAAAATTTAATTTAGAATTATAAATTATTTAAAAAACAAAAATTATTGATGTTAAAAGAAATAATAATTTATCCTTTAAAGATTCATTTGTTAATTTAAAAAATTTAGCTAAATTTTAAATTAATAAATTAAAACCTTTAGAGAAAAAAGTTTTATTATTTTTATTATCAATATTTGATAAAGTTTATTAAAATTAAACAAATTAACAATAATAAATATTCAAAATTTTATCTTTCAAATTTTAATATAGAAGTAGATATAAAGGTACTTTCTTTAACTTGAAATATACAAAAAAACCTGCTGATAATAAATTTTATAATATAGATAATTGCTTATTTACCAAATTATATAAAATTATTTAATAGAAGTATTTTAATTTATGAATATAGTTTTTATAAAAATTTTTTAAATACTCTATTTAATAATAAGTATTTTTATTAATTCCTTTATTTGAAAATAAAAGTAATGATTTAAATGAAAATAATAATAATAATAATAAAGTATAGAAAGTATATTAGAAAAAATAGAATATAATATAATGTATAGTATTTAAATTAAATTAAAATTTTAAATTTTAATCATTTTAATTAATATAAAAAATACATTAATTTTAATATTTATTTTTATTTTTATGTAATTGTAAAATGTTATTTCTAGTAAAATTTATTCAAAAATAATTATATTTTAATAAAATTTAGTATTATATTTCTTTATATTAATATAAAATTTATTGTAAAAAATTAGCTTATATTATCCTATGCAAAAATGTAGATATATGATATTTGTTATGCAAATTTTCTTTCTGATAAAAATTCTGAAATTCAAGTTATGTGAAAATCTTGATTATATAAAAGGTAAGTTCAATCTTAGATAATTTTTTTTAAATTAATTTAAATCACTTTTATTTTTATATAGATAAATTAAAGTAGAATAAAACTTTACTAATTAATAATAAAAGAAGAATGATAATTAGCATTCATCAATTTTTTTAGACACTAGGAAACGGAAACCGTTGTAAAGTCTGGAGTTTTTTTTATTTTAAATAAATATGCAAATACAAAATCAACCAATCAAAAATTACACGTGCAGACAACCAGACTTCACCACGTAATCATATTTGTGACTACCTTGTATAGAAGTATATAGTCTTTCATTACACTCTAGACTAATAATATAATATAAAAGTAATATCTAAACAATTATTATGTAAGCAGATTATTTTAGTTTTAAATATTAAAGAAGTTATAGTTACACAAATGATTACCAGATAGAATCAAAATATGGATTTTGTAGAACATAGAAAACTGGTAAACCAAAAAATGAACTTGACACCAATATCATAGAAGTTATATGTAGTTTAATTATATCAGCAAATACTATTGGTATATCACCTTTAACAGTTATTTTAAGATAAAAATTAGAAGAATGTAATTATCAACTTTCAAAATAGCAGTTATTTTAAATATTATATACTTTAGGTGTTATAGTAAACATTGGAATATTTACAAATTATCTGCAAATATTGCCTTTTAAAGTCATTATTAAGAAAATTTTTAGGAAATTTACAAGGTAAAAATGATGTTCTAAGTAAATCAAAAGTTTTTTTGGATAAATTCTATTGTCATTTATATTATATTATAAGACACATATAAGTATCACATTATAGAATTATCTGTTCATCTAGACATAATCCTTTAATTATTATATTTAGAGCAATTATTGTATTTCATAATGATGATACTAATAAAGTTTATGGTAAAATTGTACTAATTCTATTTTATTATGAGACTTAATAATTAAATTACCTTTTTTAAAAGGAAGAAAACAAATAGATGCAGATGTTTGACAAGATATTTCTAAGATTATCTGTAATTTTAATTTTATGGCTAATCAGGTAGATTATTATGACAATTTTAATGATGAAATTTTTGAAGATATTTTTGATAGACTTTATACATCTATTAGTGACTGATATGAATTTATAGACATTCATATGGATAAAGCATATTATTATAAAATCAGGTTGAACAGATTCTAATATTAAATTCAAGAAAAAAATATGTTAATTACATGGTTGATGTTAAAGGGTATTAAAATTCCAAAATATGCTAGTAAAGTAAAGCTTTATGAATTAATAAAACAAAATAAAGCCAATATACCTTTTACATGCATGTAATCTAATAGTTAATAAATATAATTATAATTTGTATTATACTCCTTCATATTATTATAAACTTCAACCGATTGATGGAATTTAGGCAGTTATAAAAGGAGAGGTTGCTAAAACTGATTTATACCTTAATCTTCTTGCTATTAAAAATAAATTATTATTTGCATTTAAAGAGAAGATTACCTCTAAAACTATCATTGGATTTTGGAGAAAATCTCTTATTAAATAAAATAAAGGAATATAAAGATTTAAATGATGATATAATTTTACTTGAAAGTGATAATGAAGATTTTGCAATTGAAGAAATTGATACTTAGTAAAATTTTTTATTGAAATATAATATTTTAATAAAAATTATATTGAAATATACTTTAAACCTAATATGATAAATTATAATTTTTAAATGTGATTATTAATAAATAAAATTTTTTTTAATTATTAATATATTTGTGTATCTACATTTTGCATCAGACAAATATTATGATTTAAAATATTTTAATTGGAGCTAATTAACATAAAAATACATTGATTTTTTTTATGTAATTGCAAAATGTTGCTTCTAATAAAATTTACTTAATAATAATTAGATTTCAATAAAATTTGGTATTTTATTATATTAATATAAAGCTACCTGTAAAAAAAATTAACTTATATTATTATGTAGGTTTTTCAATTGTAGTAAAATTACATTGATTTTAGCATTTTTTTTTATGTAATTGCAATAATTAGTTTTCGATAAAATTCAGTATTTTATTTCTTTTTAATAATATAAACCAACTTGTAAAAATTAACATATATTATTAAATTGATTTAACAGCATTTTTTTATTTGTGATAAAATGAAATAATGATCGGCAAAAGATCGACAAAAAAAATTCTGACAAATATTGATATAATTAAGCATGTCCGCTATGCTCATTCAAGTAAATCTGGGAATAAAGAACCAAAATAAATTTATCAAATTTTCAAGCTTAGTGGAAAATTTCCAAAGGAGAATTGATTATATTACAGGATGTTGTGGTTCGACAGAGGAAACTTTGGTGAGTCAAAATTGATTTTTCTGTTAATCAATCGCGCTGATTTTTTATTACTTACAGAAGTTTTTACAACTATTAACAGGTCAAGGAACTTTGACAATTTATTCCATGTAAATATTAATAGTGATTACAAATCACTGCGAGTGAGCGGTATGAGAAAAACTTATCATAAACTAAGAGAAGAATGGTTAAAAATTTTAAATAGATAATTGCCCATGAACCTTATAGTGGAGAATTTCTTTCCTTTTCTCCAAAAAATTTTTTAAAATTTTAAAATGTTGATTGACGGAAAAAAATCAAAGATCAAGACTTCTCTTTTAAAAGAAGAAGCTGAAGAGATTAAAGAATATCATTTTCATGTTTATTTTTTCCAGGTATTTTTGGTCTATATACGATACATTACAGAGAAATTTTGGAAATGTATTTTTTTTACTCCTAATTATTACGTCAGTATAATGAAAAACATCGTGCATCAGCTCTCGCCCTACGTGAAAAGATATCTGAATTAGTTGAGAAAGGATTTTTTCATCCTGTCCCGTATAAAACGGTTAACTATGCCCCACTAGGACCTCATTTAGTCGTGCGTTCACTTTTCCAATTACTTTATAAAACTTCGTGGTAAATTTTAATAAAAATGAATTAATCAGCTTCTTGTTTAGGGATCATATGAAGTGTGGTGTCCTAAAGAACATTTCTCTAGGGTATATTCATGGTTCCTTCTTCATCGTGGAATTCATTCTGTTCTTATTCACCCTTTGACCAAAAAGGAGGTTTTAGATCACACCGATAGAGCGGTATGGATGGGAGATTCTTTTCCTCTGGACTTGTCGATTCTTCACGATTTAGATCAGGTCCCTTTACAATATCCTGAGCTTGGACTTGGATATTCTGCTCCTAATGATAACTAGGGTGAAGTCAAATAGGTTTAGTTGAAATTTTTGTTTCAATCCTTACTTAAATAAGTTAGTTTTATCCGTGCGCAGACGTATATAATTAAATGGATGACAGGCAAAAAAAAAAAAACCCCCTATCACTGTGTATGTTATTTTATGTTGTGTAAAATATAATAAATCTCGTTGGTTTCTCTTTTAACGATTGTCCGACAATCATTGTGTTTCAAATTTTCCCTAGATTTCCAGTTTAACATAGTAATTTATTTTAAATTTTGACTTTAAATAGAAAACTAATCATATATTAAAAGGTTTCAGGATTTCGTGATTGATAATTGGAATTGGGATGTCTTATTCAATCTTACCCAAAAAATCTCAATTTATTTACAAATTAAGAGAAAATAAAAAAAAATTGTTTGTTTTTGTGTTAGTGCAACTTCTTCAAGTTCGTATGCAACATTCAGGTCTATTTAGGAAGTAATTCTAAATCCCTTTTTTCTTAAATAGACTGTTATGGTAATGACCTACTTTTTTTTTTCTCTCGTATAAAAACTGTTATACTTTAAAAAATTTTTATTTTCATTAATTCGTTGTCTTTTTATTGCAACCAAGAATAAAAAGAAAAGAAAGAAACAAACTTTTCCCATTCTTTTTTTCTTTCTTTAACTTTCGTGGTGATTTTTTTATTTTTTTTAATAATAAAATTATCACGATAAAGTCAATCCTTTAATTATTTAAAGAAAAAAATGGCAAATTTATCCGACACTAGTTATCTTGGTAAAAAAAAATTTTTCACCTTTGATCCCAACCCTTTTCATTTCTTTCTTTCTTTCTTTCTTAAGATAAATAAATATACACATATATATAACTAAATTTAACTTTTTATTTTTATTCATAACAGCAAGAATATGTTATATTCCATTTGTTTTAACTTGGCAAGTTATTCTCACTCTTTTTAAAATATATTTTAATTTATTTATAAATTTTTATATTTATATATTAATTTCAAACCATTTTTTTTTATTAGGATGATTATTCGAATATGGCAAACAAATCGATTGTATTCCTTTTCTTTTCCACATTTAGTTCGACTTGAACCTCGTTCCCTATTCACCTATACATTCTTACTCGCTTTACTTGTTCAGCTTGCACATGATGTTATAATTTATTATATTCAAATTAATGAAGGATACTTTAAGGAAACGATAGTAGAAATGCCAGAATCAGCGAAGATTCTGCAATTGAACAAGTTGGCAAAATATTTGGACTCGATATCGATTAGTTTCACCATGTAAGCAATATAAATAATAATAAAATAAAGTAATACGGTACCTGGTGATCGATAACTGCGCCACAAACTTACCAAATTTTTTAATTTAGATCGAGCCTGCTTTCTTTACAGGCTTTCTGGAGTTGTGTCATGGAAAAAATTTCCCGGAGAAACTATGAAAGCATATGCGAATATTGGATATATTTGGTGTTAGGCGTCTTACTACTTCCAGCGTAAGTTATGAAAATTGGTGCTGCGCCTCTTTGAACAAAATTTTAATTAATTCGGATTCGTTTCTATAGGTTTCCCATCATCGCTTACGTATTCGATGCTTTGATTGAAAAACCAAAAATTTTAGAGAATGTTCCGCGCCTTTCGGTTAGCGTCATTGCGTTAATATTATGTTTTGTTGGTGGATTACGCGTGAATTTTGAGGTTAATAAGTTGTTGAATTTAAACTCTCGACATTTATTAAATCAACAAGACAAATTAAAATACTTTGGAGATTTAAATATATGGTTTAATTTTGCGCTTTTCATTTGGTCGGCAAGTTATATAATATTAAGTTTCAATGGACTGGTATCCTTAAAACTGACGCGTTTTATAAGTGACATTTTGATCGCTCATGTTAATTTTGGTGGATTCATATTATATATTTGCATTATATTAATCGTTTATCCGGATTTTACAATCAAGCAAAAGCCAAGAGCGATTTCCACACCATTTGACGTATCAAAACCAAATAATGGTATCGACATTGCTGAAATAATAGCAAAAAAAGGACCAAGTGGAGTTGAAGATTTATTAATGAATCAAATAATAGTTGAAACGAGACAAGACGTTAAAGTTGAACAAGCATATATAAATCCATATAGATCATTATCTACAACCTTGCCCGCAACTCCGTCTTCATCCAATCATTTGTCGATGGACTCATTAGCTCCTATGCCATCTCCATCTTCAACGTTCGCTGGAAATTCCAAAAATAAGAACCAGCTTAGATCTTCACCTTTAAATGATGCCTCTAGTCAACAAACTTTGGATGAGCATTCAACTTTAACGGATAATGGTGGTAGATTTGAAGATGATGAATCTTGGCAACAAGTTGAAACTTTGAATGAATCTCAATTCCGAGTGGAAAATAACGATGAGGATATGCCTTCGACGTTTGGGCGCAATCGTAATTCTGTGTAAAAAAGAAAAAAAAAAAAAACTGTGCTGAAGGATATTAACTAGTTACCGTGGATATTCATTCTTTTTATTTTTCTCTTTGTATATTTTGATACTTACACAGGTCAGCAATCTTATTCATCATCACAGCTGAGCCGTGATAATGAATTGCATGTTCTGCGAAATAGCTATTGTTACATATATCATCATTCCCTCTTCATAAATATACATACAGTATCTACACATATACGCATATAAATTTTCATTTTTTTTTTTTTTTTTGGTTTGTTCGGTTTAATGTGATCGATTAGAAAAATTTCAATTTAATCATGTTTCTTTTAAAAAATTTTTTTCTTTTCCACTTTGTATATTATTGCGCAATACTTTTTTTAATCATCATTAAAATGTCCATTATAATACACGTATAATTTTGTGTACTACCTGATTTTTGTGCAAATACGTCATAATTTCTGATCCATGAGCTACTTTGATCATCTGATGTGTCATACGAACATTTAAGATAAATAGGTGCCTTGAATTTGACAACTGTAATCCTATACACCAACTTTTCTGGAAAATGGTTACGACTTTGTCAGATTTACCTAACGAATTATTATTGAAAATATTCATTTACATATTGCATGTTAATAATGATAATAGGTTGGTATCATTCCCTTTAAACAAAGATTTTCATTTTGATGTTGAATCGTCTTTAATTGTCTATTAATTAGTTACAGTGTATTGTGGAGTCTTCGAAGAACGTGTAAAAAATGGAGAGCGTTGATTCCCATCGTGATCAATGATGACATACATGGTAGATTCGGAAAGGATCTAAAGTTCGAAGTAATTAAAGAAAAAAATTTAAAATATATGTATTTATTTTTTTTTTTCTGTATTTATATTAAATTTGTTTTCATTCCTTCTTTGCCATAAAAAAAAAAAAAAAAAAAGATAAGAATGGATTTTACATATAAATCAAGTTATTTTCACGGTAAATTCGAAACATTTGAAAAAATAAGTACGTTTCAAATTGTAGAAAAATCGTCGTCGTCAGATACCGAAGAAGAATCAAAAGAAGGATCACATAGAAGTATGAATCCGGGAGAAACATGCTGTGCGATACATTTGGAAATTACAGTAAAGCAATTTCCGAGCTCATTGCCATTTGGTTGGCGCACAAAAGAATATATTCCAACCATATCATTCCCAGACGAAAATGCTTGCGACGTTAAACAAGCAAAATTTGGTATGGGAATGATTATGGGTTATAAATTATCTCCTTGTACTGACGTTTTGGCTGATGATATATTCAGACTTCGAATAAGTAATAATAAAAACAGTAAGGGTGTCAATGGGGTTAATTTGAGTGAGAGGGGAAAAGATGATATTAATTCTTCGGGTTCGAATTCAAGTGGTGACGTTACTGTACACTCTAGTGTGGCTCCTTGTAATGGAATCGAATTGATCTATTTAAAGGTACCAGGAAAAGTTTTGTTGGAATTGGTGGATGCTTTGGATAGTCTCGCTGGTTCGTTTTTGAGTATTGGTGTGATCTAATTTTGTTCTATGCGAGAGGACGCATAATTAAATCTTCCTCCCCCTTCTTTTCTATTCTTTATAGATTCGAATAATGATAAACCGAAAACAAAGTTTTCTTTTACAGGAAAATTTTATAAATTTAAAAGATATGAAGACGTAACGGGGTATCCTTATATTCAAAGAAAATCACTAAATTGCTTAAGATAATAAAAAAAAAAACACTTGAGGTGTAATGATTGATATATTTACGAATTCCATGTTAAACTTCGGAGGAAACTTGATAAATCTTTTTTATTTGTGAAAATTTCTGTCTGTGGAAGCAGAGTTCCTCGAGGAACGATGCCAGATCCGATAATTCTCATGTATATTAAATGTTGGTTTCAAAAATGAGTTAGTCGTATTATAATAATAATAATAATAAATATATAAATATATAAAGATTATATAGTATTGCGATTAGGAAAATCAGGTTCTCAAAATTTCGATTTTTTATGTTTTTAGCTTTAAATTTTAGTCAAAACCTGATTTTTCCATATCAGAATCGTAGATCGTATTTATTTGATCATCCGTTGAAAATTTTTGACATCCCTTATTTTAAAGGAACTTTTCCTGAAAATCGCAACCATGTAATGTTTTTATAATTAATTATAATAATAATTTTGTAACAATACAGCCAGTTATCATATGATATGATCGTCTTCACCGAAAGAAATTTTTTCGAAGAAAAATAAAAAATAAAGTAAAATAAAATAAAGGAGCCCTTTATGAATAAAACAACGTCATTCTTATGCACAGTCTGTAAAAGAATTTAAATTAATTTTAAAACCTTTGATTCATGATAATGATACCTCATCCAACGTTTTTCTTCATAGAGTCTGAAATACTGTATGTCTGCATAAAATCGAAGGAAATGAAGGGCTTCGTATTCCATTATTTGCATTCCTTGTAAATGAAGTAATTAAGTTATTAAAAGTAAGTGGGTAACCTACAGCGTAGATGACATAAAAGTTATTCGTCGTCTATTATTAAAAAAAAATTATGAAATAAAATGAAGCCTTTTTTTAAACTTACTAGGTGTGTTAAAGGTTGTATTTTCATTTCAAAAATTTTATTATTAAGAAACAAATTTTTTTTTGGATTTTTAAGAATTTTGATCAAGGAGACATCGATTATCGTCTCTCGAGACTCGAATTTTTTACTGAAATACCAGATGATGACGCCGATGAAACGTTTCCCACTGGGCAACAGGATATCAAAGAAACCCCAAATCAACAACCCAAACTTCCAACCCAAAAACTTCCTATCTCAAATACAGAGGGTTATCAAAAGTTTCCGAACGATTTTTATGCAATATAAAACATTTAATTTTTAAAACTCAATAAAAAATCTATACTATAACTTTATTTTATAGGTATTAAAGGCTACATTTCGTACTATTAAACTAATATTTAATTGGCCACCTTCTGTCACAATCACTGCCTGAATTCGTGCTGGCATACTATCGACTAAATTTTGAAATCGATTTCCATGCATTTTTAACATCCCTTTCAAGATCAGCAAGGGTGGGTAGAACCAGTTTCAGCATGCCTTTTCAATGTGTCATATACTGTTGTTTTGCCTCA
>CAJVPP010004102.1:0-10125 GCA_910592005.1 Funneliformis mosseae
TATGAAACGAATAAAATAAGATTTACAATTTTTTTATTTGTCGCGATAAATTCCGGATATTTATGTCGCGGACTGTAAATCGACCCCGGTTAGAATAATAACGTTGGAGACGGTCCAAGAAAAAATAATGATTTCCTATTTTAATCATAGATAATATATGGATGAAATTTAATCTATTCAGTTATGTGTTTAATAGTTTAAGAAATATTTTGGAGTAATAATTTATTTCAATTATCAATCTATTTAGAAAATGCCGCTTTAAAAATATTATCGATCACTCTTGCGACAAAGAACTTTTGGATGGAAAATGTAAAAATTTCCATTTCCTCGATGTTAAATTCAGAAATATCTAAAATTCTACTTTCATAATACTTTTGTTGACATATACCTTTCTTATTATTAACAACCAAATCGCTATAACCAAAATTCAAGAAATGATTATAACAATTCGATTCATGTATTGCCTTTGCGCTATTTTCAACTCGACTAATCTTAACGTTTTTTAAATCATTACTGTTGCCCATAGAAAAAATAAAGCATTCACTATTATTAACCCAATAATTAGTAGGTTTATGAGTGTCATCCAAAATACTGTTGCTATTACTCCTATAAGTATTACCCCAAATATTATTATTATTACTCCTAGAAGTATTGCTATTATTATCTCTATAAGTATTATTGTTATTATAGTCGTTACTCCTTTTAGGAGGATTAACGTCCGATTCATAAACTTTCCAACCAAGAGGATTATAACCACCAATCACAGTCCCGTCGGCAATTTTAATAATCAAAATACACCCAGTCTGTCCATAACATTTCTTTCGTATAGCATTGATATCAAAGCCGTCTTTATTTCCACGATAAATTAGATTCATATTATATCTATGGTCCTTTGGAATTATTGCATTGGCATGTTTTCTTTGAATCCAATTAGCAAGGATGGCCGCATGTTTTGGTGTAATAATTTTTGAATTAACAGCAATCCTTCCATAACGAGGAGGCAAAATATCTCTAGGTCGATCATTTGTCATATAGAAGGATAAAACACTTTCAAAGAGTTCTTCAGGTAACAATTTTTTATAAGGTCGAACCTGATTATGAAAATCTTTTGAAGAAATTTCGAAGAATCGAATGTAAGGGATAAATGGGCTCAAAATATCCTTCAAAGTCAAGAAGTCCTCATCATCCCAACTACTTAAATCGCCAAAGCACAATTCCGAATGAGATGATTCCATAAATCAATTTCATCAATTTGTAAATCTCCTTTAACCAAACCAAGTAAAACACTTTTTTCTAAAGTTGGAAATTCTGGCAAATTAAAAAATGGTATAGGATCATCATAAATACATCCTAAACAATAATATTGGAGCTTTTTGCAATTTTCCAGTTGGAATAATTTTTGATGAATTCTGACTAAATTTCGTTGTAGCCATCCATTTTGTTCTTTAATTAAATGCTTTTCTATAAAATCAGTCAATCTCTCAAGAAGTAATTCATCAGACGCTACAAGAAGATTAAAAACGTCCAAGGGAGATGATCTTCTCACATCAAGAATGCCAGTATATATATATCTAAAGAAAAAATAAGGAAGAAAATTTATAACTCGTTTTATTAATTATTATTTTTTTTTAAAAAAAAGTACAACCTCAGTTACAAACTTCTTTTAATTGCTAATACATCATGCGCCTTTTCAAATTATAAGAAAAAATATCAATATACTTAATAATCATTTCAAAGACGGTAGGAGAAATATTCGGTTTTTTAAATTCAATCATACGATTTTTCTCTATAGTCCAATACTGAGAGAGAGCTCTTTTAAAGTAAGGTGATCGAGCTCTCAAGATAACAGAGTGAGCTCGAAATTCTTTTGTATACGGAATCTCTCCTACTATAATTTTAACATTATAATCATCTGCATCATCAAACAAATGAGAAAAGTTTTGAGAAAATTCAGATAAAAATTCAAAGGTCATTTTTATTTTTAAATAAAATTTCAATGCAAAAAAATTTATTTTTTTTTTCTTTTGATTTTTTTTTTTTCATGAAGGTATTTATATGTAAACGAATTTTTGAGAAATTGTTATTGTCTGATATAAATGGGAGATTGTGACGTAGTACTGTTTATAATCGAAAAATGTTTTTGTTCGGTAAGTTCTTTACTTTATTTATCGGTGTAACCTATCCACCTTTTCAAAATCGAGAAAGATATCAATGGATTTTGTGCAATGTTATTTATAATTATTCAAGTTACTTGGTATATGTTTCGTGCTATAACTTTTTGGCAAAAGAATTAAGTAATAGAAAATTAAAATTTGATGATGATGTAATTAATGATTAATCGATTAAAGACTCGAAAATTTCTCGGGCTTCGCAAGGATTTCATTCAACGATCTCACAATATAGTCCCCATGATGAGCAGTTGGTTTAATAATATCTTGTAAAAGGTTTACTGGTAAAAAGAATCAACAACACGAGGAAAGATATATCAGTTACACGATTTCTCATCAGTTACATGTATTTTAATAATACAAACTAATCTGATAAACAAAGTCTAATTCATAATTGCGTAACATATATAAACCTTCAAAGAAAAAAAAAAATTTTTTTTTTCACAAAAAAATAATAATAATTACTTTTTCAAGTCTCACTAGAAAAGAAAAAACTCAATATGAAAGTTATATTGTCATCCGTCTATTTTATTTTCTTGACTCTTGTTGTACCTTTTATGTGCGTTTTTGGAGGTTTGGCAGAAGCACAAGCTCCAACGGATACATTTGTTACTATCACGTATGTTCCCACGGCTACGCTTACCATGACTTCAACAACTTCTTCAAGTGATGTTGGTAAGATTAACAAAGAAATTTATCTTCAAAACAGGCGAAAGAATTTTATTTTGTTATTGTTTTTCAAGGGAGTCAAATGAATATTCAAAAACATTATTAATCATTTTCTTTTGTGTCTTATATTTCTTTCTCCATTTACTGCCTACATCACATCATCTCGAATCGTTTCGCCAACTTATACAGATACCTTTACGCGAACTTCTTCTACTCAAACTCATATTGTAACTAGTCCAACCACCACAACTTCTGGTAAACCTACTCAAACTGCTGGTGCTTCAATCATGAAGTGGGATGTTGATAAAGCAGCCCTTGGTGCTGCTTGTGGCGTCGCCGCTTTTTTCATTGCTATGGCTTAATATTTATAGCTGGGCAAGTTTAATGTTTAGTTGGAGAAATAACCGTGAAATCTTTTTTTCCTGTTCTTCCAATTAAAAGGTCTTCATTTTAATATAATCTTTAGATCGTTAATTCTTTTTATCTACGGATTAACGTTTATCATGTAATGCAACCATTTGCTTAAATAAATTCAAATAATTTTTATTTACTGCGGCAAACCTCCAAAGTTGCTTAATTTATTGGTGGTTATGGAATTTCATCATGATGCCGATTTTTATTACTGCGGTATTATAAAATTGAATTGATATATAGTTTCGGCAATAGTTTATTAAGCTAATTAAGCTTCTAATCTCCATACTTTCTATATTTACTTTGAATAAAAATATTACTAACTATTCATGTGAGTTGTTGAAACAAGATGTGAAATTCTAAAAAGAAAAAAAAAAAAAAAAAAAAAAACGAATAATAGGGTAGGGTATGAATTTTTTTTTTATTAAACTTCATTAAATTCAAATCGTTAAAAAAAAAAAAAATATATATATTATCTACATAATTAAAAAAAAAAAAATTAATTAAATTATACACTTAAATTACTGAAAAAATTCTAACTTTTTTATCTAAGGTTTTAATAAAGTAATTTTTTTTTTTTTTTTTTTTAAGAGATTCTACTATCCCTTTTCGCTTTACCCATTCCCGCTTTAATTATTTTCCTAATACTTCCAGTACTTGAAGTACTTGAATTACTGGAAGAGCTAACGGATCGATTTCTCCCAATTGTCTTTGTCTTTGCTTTTGCTTTTCCACTCGAAGAGATGGTTTCTGATCTTAACCTTTCAAACACACTATTAGCTCCAACATCTGCAATACTATTGGATCTCGTTCTGCTTCCCAAAAGGCTACTTCTCACACTGTTCGTTGAATTCACTTTACCATTTCCAATACTTGCGGTATTACTATTTGAACGACTTTTTGTGGCATTATTTTTCACCACACTATTCCTAGCGCTATTTGTTACATCACCCACGACTCCCTTAACCCCTCCGCTCCTACTTCTCACCGCAATATTTTCCAAGTTATTGGGTTGCGTAGGAAATGATTTCTTAATCGTGGAGGTGGAAGAACTTGCGGTTTCATTATCACCTCCACTCCTGGGAACGATAGGTGAACCATGATAAGATCTCGTGGTAACTTGTGAAAGAGTTTTAGACGTTCGTGACGGTTGTGATGATTTCGAAACTCTTCGTGTCGATGAGGGAGGGTTACTGTTTTCATTAGCCGTTGTTGCAAATTTTACAAGACTAGGTGAAAAAACTCTTGCTTGTGAAGTTTTTGTGGTTCCAAGACTTGATTTTTGTTGTGATGAAACCTCTGTTGGGATACTTTTTTGAGAAATTGATTTTTGTTGTTGTCTCCTAGATTCTTCTCGTCTCTTTTGAAACGTTTCCCCAGCTTTTGTGATGGTAGGATTTTGTGATGGTGAACGTGCAATTGAAGGTATAGATCTTTCTCGTGAATCTTGCTGTGTGGGTAGGTCTTGATACATAAAAGGAGCAACTTTTCTTGTATCCAAATTCGTAACCTTATTAATCGTTTCATCATCGGATGAAGGAAGCGTGACCGAATTCACGGTGGCAGATGAACTTAAAGAAGTTGTGGAAGTTGTACCCCTAATAATTGTAGTGGAATTAATAGACGTTACGGAAGGCCTTCTTGGAGACTTTTTCGGTGGGGTAGGTCTCATGGAAGAATATAGTAAAGAACCATCCGAAATTTTCCTTGGTATAGGTGAAATTATGGAATCATTTATAAAATGAGATCGATTTAACGGTGAATGAACCGGGGGGGAATGAGGTAAATGACTCGTATGCTCATTATCATAAACACTTTTAACATTATCAAAACTGTTATTTCTCGGTAATAATGGTGAAGAGGGATATTTTAATTTTGATTGTTTGACGTATGAAGTGGGAGATTGCGTGATGGGATTTAACGCCGTCGAAGGGGGAATTATTATCTGATGTTGCGGTAATGGTGGAGGCGGTGGTGGGGAATTTGGAGGAATTGAAGGAACCGAAGGATGATAAGGGGGAGAAAGTGGAGGAGAAAGTGGAAGAGTAGTAGAATTTAATCCTCTTTCATGATATGGCTGCATTGGGGGAGGTAAATCTTCATGTATTTCCACAAGATAACTGTTAGAATCCATTTGAGAATTTGTCTGTTGCGAAGATATTTGAGTAGACCATTGACTTTGACTTTGACTATCATCAACATTTAATGATCTCATCCATTGTGGATTTGGAGGCATTAAATTATTACTTAATGTCCCTTTTGTGTTCGCTGAAGATGAAGTGGTCACTTTTGCTATTGTAAGCGCATCACTTAAGGTACTTGTGGATGGATAAAAGATTAAGATCAGAGTAATGTATACGATCCAAAGTGAAAAATTTACATGACATAATATAAGGTCGGATGCGAATTTATGCGAGATAAGATACTTCGAGGAGGTTAAACCATCAATACAGAGAATCATGAATGCGGTCGATCCGATCAAAAGACCCCACGTTAAGTATCTATTCATATCTCTAAAATATTCCAACTTTAATACAATGTTAACATGGGGCGTCTTTGCATTTTTCGTCACGTGTAATAAATTTGTGAATCTACTATGAGATCTTATTCCCAACATTGCGATTAAAAACATGAATATTGCGTAGACCAATTGAGGGATGATTTCGGTGTAAAACGTATCGTCTCGATAAATGAATTGTAATAAAGGGAAAATGAGTGCACTAAATATTGAATATACAATGTATGATTTGAATTCGAAACTACCCATAAAGGAAGTCTTCGCCAAATTGTTGGCGAGATAGTTCCAAAATGATTGAAGCAAAAACAACAAGCAACTGCGGTGAGAAAAAAAAGGTTAGTTATACTCGGAATAATATCAAAGAAGATTTTGTTCATGATTTTTTTTTTTTTAGTCATACGTACGTCTGTAAGCTAAAGTTTGCGCAGAGGATATAGTTTGTAGGCACCACCAAGTCATCGTTGCTCTTGCTCCAAAATTGATGAGGCTTCGAAATAATTTCGCCGTTTAATGGATTAACCCAAAAACCTTCATGATATTTTACGTTCGATATCGTGATATCATAAAAAGCTTGTAACGGGCACATAATCACCAGTAAGATTGTGATTACCGATTTCTGCAATTGATTCAAAGATATGTTATCACGTGATATGGCAACTCTCGAGGATTTCTGCGGCATCCGCAGTTAGAAATGCGCGTTTTTTTTTTTTTTTTGTTTTTTTTCGAACTTACTTACCAATTCGTATTTTTTAACACGTTTCCACCTTAATGCATCGAATCTATCAATATTCCACACATGTTGTAAGAACCAAATGAAGGTCCACGAGACGAACACCGCACGAGCTATCGATATCAATATAAATTTATTAGTTTCATTCACCCGTGAAAGGAAAGAAAAAAAAAATATTTGTACATACTTAAATATGTTAGGTCGCTTGAATGTGTCATATGCTATTTTTATTGTATTTACAAATTTTTTCAAGAAAATATTCTTTCAACTTTTTTACTTTTTTTTGACGCTCTTAATGTATTATTTAAAGTATTGAGACAAAGTGTAAAAAAGGAAACGAATAAAAAAACTCGAATGGAGCTATTGTGTATATTATATTGTGTTAAAGGAAGTTGATGAAAGTAGAAGCGGTAAGTCTCGGTAAAATCGTTAATCGTTTTGGGCTGAGGTTGGTATTATATAACCAATCAATGATATTTTTTAATGTGAGGAAAGGAAATAGTAAGGGAAAAAGCGTCCTAAAGTCAAAAGAAATATATGTGTGATGTGTGTGTATATATATAATTACAAAGGAGAGATGAAAGGATAATTCTTTTTTTTTTGTGCAAAATTAAATATTTACAAATGTATGTAGATAATGGACAAATGAAAAAACAAAATCAATTAACATTAATTGTGCCGTTTGTTCCTCGATTAAGTTAATTATAAATTTCCTCTTGAGCGACAAGTTTAGTTATGTGGGAATCTTATTGATAGACGGGGACGTGAAGAAAATGAGCAACCTACATAGGGAACAATAATTAATCAACATTGACCTATACGTCACCCATGCTTAAGCAGCTAATTTATACTTACTTTAAAAACTCAATTTCTCTAGTTATTCCATGTAAAAAATCGGATGTGATAAATTTATTGAAGAGAATGTAAAAGAAAAAAAAAAAAGCGTTTCAAACACTTTTTTTTTAGTTCTCTTTTATATAATTTTTTTTTTTGTTTTAAATGACCTAATCTCTTAGGTCTTAAAACCGCCACTATATTTAATCGAGAACAAACCAGGCGTCGCTTCTTTTATATAATTTTTTTTTTTATATCATAAAAGAATTCTAGAATAGTTAATAAATTATATTATACATTTAGCCTTTTGAGGCAAAGATGTGCATTATGTTGTTCGGCCGAAATTAGCAATGAAAACATTTTTTCACCTCCCCATTGAATTAACTCTTACTTAAAAACAATGTCATAACCCAAATATATTATATATTATAATGTAAACCCTTTGAATAAGTAGATCGTCTTGACCTTATTAAGATTTAAAGGAAACCTTTCTAAAATATTTAATTAAATTAATTAAATGACAGGGATATTTTCATTCATTAATTTTTTAGTTTAGGATGTCTGACCCCTTATTCATGATATCGCACATTGTTCAAAGTTTATTCACTATCTTTTGTGGGGTTCCCGATTACGTCTGTCTCTCTATTCAGTTCTTGAAAAAAAAAAAAAAAATTTTTTTTTTTTTGTTTTTTGAATTATTATGGATTTGAAGGCTTTTTCATTAAAATACTTAAAAAGCCCACTTATTGATTTATTATTGATGAAGGAATATCAATTGCGTGATCTATTTAATGATTTCATGAAACATATTCGGTCGAATATGTCTCGTTTGGTCGTACGGTATCACGTTATGCATCAATTAACACAAAAAAAACAATGACTTCTATATATAGATTTGAAGGTTGGTCGATTCTCTCCAAATATAGACTTGCAAAGAAATCTTTCGATCGGGATAACACGTAATATTCCAATTACCTCTCTTCTGATTCGCTATCTATCAAATGTTTTGTGAATCATATGTTTCCCTGTTCATTATTAATATCAAATGCAAATGATCTTTAGAAAAGCCAATTGGTTTGATTATATCGCGGAGATAATTTACTAAATTCAACCCTCTAATAAGATAACAATTTTTCGGTATTCCCCGACAGCTGACTTTTTAACTCTAAATGATAATAAATATATATACGGATTTCCTGTTTTTTTAAAAAAAAAATTTTTTTATTTATTTATTTTTTTTTTTAAAAAAAAATTAACCCGATAATAGGCAAAGAAAATCATTAAAGGTAAATGTTTATTATAAAAGCCTATCATTAGTATTAATAAATGAAAAATTTTTCCTATAGGTTTGTTTATTGAAAATGTATAGTCTATTCCAATATTTTAAATGGTTAATTAATAACTATACATAACAAATCGCGAATACAGAACGGATTTTTAAAATCTAAATTGTTTTCAAAAATATTGCTTTACATTTACTGTATATATAAGCTTAAAGATTAATGATCCATATATATCGATATATAATTGATTAAATTAACCAATTAAAAAAATGATGATTATTTAAATCAAAATATTAATTATAATCTCAATTATATTTTATTGACATTTAAAAATATATAAAATTTTGTTGAAAATGTACTATTCTTTTTAAATTATAATAACATATAATTAAAAAAATTTTATTTAATAATAACGTAATAATAATTAGTCCAGAACAAGTAAAAGACTATATATGTTTTAGCCCCGATGTCCGCCCACTCAATAATTAAATCGATGCTGATTGGCTTTTGCAATTGCACAAAGTCTAGATAAAACTAGTTAAGATTGTTCTGACTTAACAGTCTTACCTCAATCTTACAATTAGTTGTTAACTAATAAATAATTTAGTTTTACGCTTGGTCCTGGCTAGATAACTTAAATCAAGAAAAATGGACGAGAAAGCTGATAAGAGAGTTCATAAAACATTTCAGGTATTTTTAATCTTGCATTATTTTGAAATAGTAGGTATAGCTAGCAAACATTTTTATGTAGGAATCCAAGACAGGGAAATCCAATATATGTTCCATTTAGTATCAAGAGGAAATTAGTAAAACTGTCTCATTATCTATCAATTTCAAATAGGATGTGGTAGCCTTATTTTTGGACAATCTATATCATAAAAATGAAGGATTTCGAGGAAATGGAACTTCAAGATCAGAAAAAATTCTTTTCAAAATGCTAATTGTCTTGGTCAACAAAATTACAATGATGAATATGAAAAGTTCGCATCGCTCATCAACAGTAAATATAATGATTTTAATGGGAAAGATGAAGATTATAAAATTTATTTCAGGATATCAGTTCATACGTCACAAAAGATCAATAATTCAGTAGCACTATTGAGGGTAAAATCTATGCCGATTCTACAATGGTATCATTCAAATCTTGCCTGAATAGGAATACAATCCAATTTTCGCTACTTTTCTTTGAAAAACTGTACTAAATCAGTACCTTGGTAAGTCAAGCATAAACGAAAGAAGAATTAAAGACATTGTGTCATTTTATAGTTCCAGACATCCAATCTATTGAATAAAGAGTTTTGGAAACTATGTCTTTAATTCTGAAGAGTGAAGAGCAGGATGAACCTCAAGAAGGTTGCAATAAATCTAAAATCTCCACTTATTATAGTCGAAATTATTGCAAATAAATCAGATTATAAATGTATTGCAAATTCTTTTAACTGTAAACTCAAAGGTAAAGATCTTTCTATTTGTATTTATTATATTGAATAAGTTAAAGAGTATTATAGTTTT
>CAJVPP010004103.1:0-10119 GCA_910592005.1 Funneliformis mosseae
CCTATGATGAAGACAAGAAGAAGGTTGAAAGTGTAAAATAGTAACTTTATTAAACTGTAGAGTTATAAGTCTAGTCCTAAGACTTATTTAGAAAACTATCTGATCGAACTCTGTTGACTCAAGGTCAACTTACAGGTCTATTTATATAAAATCATAACTAATACTATACTACGCCTTTCAATAAGTACATATAATAAAAATAATATAAGTAATGAAAATAAGACTAAATAATATTTATATTAAAAGATAAACTATTTGATAAATGTATTATAAAGTCATTCAAACAATACATGTATTACATGTTTAACATGTATTACTTTTATGATATTCAGTGCAGCAAGAGATCATTTGAGGTACAATATGATTTGCAATTAATACCGGTCACAGGTCATTGGTCATTTCGAAAGATCAAATGACCCATTTGTTATTTGGATACATATAATAAAATTATAAAATGAAAATTTTTATTGAAATATTTTTTATTTAAAATTTAAAGTTTTAAAATCAATCATTTATAAATTTGTTAAAGAATTAAGACTAACGGGTGTTTCTAATGAATCATTAAACAAATTTAATAAATTCCACTTTGCCATTAGATCATCTGCTAAATGAATATCATGACTACCTAACTCAAATTCAATGGGTTCTTCATTAATATTATCACTACTATCTAAACAATTTTCAGTATTTAACATTTTAATCCAATCTTCTACTATTCGAGACCAATGATCTACATTAAGAATTTCATTATCTTCTTTAAAATTATTATTAAAATTTGTGTTTATTTCTTCATCTTCATCACTTATATTAATTAGAAAAGAATCATCCTATTCTTCTTCATCACTGCTAACTATATATAGTTATATTGGTATAGCAATATGAATTTTTTTATATTATTGTTCAGATTTTTCAATTTCTTTTCGTTTTCTTTTTTTTAATATATCACTTTGTAATTAACTTATTGCTAATACCTTTTTATGCTTAAAAATACAAATAATCATTAATTATATGAATTAAAATAGTTGCTTAATATTAATATACTTACATTAAGGCGATTCTGACATTTTGTATATAAAAAACCCATACTTGACCAAAGTCGTTTAACTGAAGTTGAATTAACACATATACTTAATAAATGTAAAGCTAATTGAGAGAGTTCCAATGCTAAACCTTTAGTTAAATCCCAAAAATCAATAAGGTTTCATTAAATTGAATATATGAATTATTATTAAATAGAAATTTTTCTCTTTGATAAGATAAATATTCACATAAAAGAAGTTAGTGATTTTTCAAATCATACTTGATAATAATAGCTTAACCATTGTTTAAAATATGTATAAGAAAGATTTAAACTACTAGAAAACTTTGAAAGATGATATTTTAGATGTAATACAAATTATAATAAAAGAAGTGGTTATTTCCATTGTGCTTATTAAATTTCTAAACGTATTATCGTTTGATTAGAAAAGGATTCATTTTCATAATTTTTAAAATTTTTAATAATCTTACTAAAATAATGAACAATTTCATATAATCATGCAATATCTTTTGTAATTTGTTTAATATTTCACATAATGGTAATAATAAATTTTGAAGTTCATAAAGTTGTAAAAATTAGAATCATTTATTATTGTAATAATATCTAATGGAAGAACCTTATCTGTACTAGTATTTTTTGATAAAAAACGTTATCTTATATACTCACTTCTTGAATTACTAGCTATTTCAAATATATCAGAAGAAACTTTATAACTAATGTCTAATAAAATATAAAATAAAAGCAAAATAAATATCAATTAATATTTATTAAGTTTATTTTAAAAATAAAAATAAATAATACTTACTTCAAGTGCAACTTCTATTTTTAATATAAAATTAAAGCAAAAATAAAAACTATTCTAATAAGTTTCACCAGAAATAACAAGAGAAATAGTTTGATTATAATATGACTTTTGTTTATTTCTTAATAATTCTATAAAATAAGGTAAAAAATGGAAGTAACTAACAATTTGTATTGCATTCTTTAATATTATTCTGTAAGATATAGATTTCTTAAAAATATCTCTAACAATTAAATTTATTTGATAGACCATGCATGATATAAAAATTTTGCTAGGATATTCTATTCTTAATTGTCATCTATATTAAGTTAAAATTTATTTAATATAAAGTTTTAATGTATTAAATTATATTTAATATTTAATACTAATCTTGCAGCTACATATTCTTCTACAGAGTCTGATATATAACAATTAAATTTGAATTTCTTTTTCTTTAGCATTATTAAAGCTCTGAACAGTTCAGATTAATCTGAAAATTTTCAGTTTAGATCAACTTCAGTTCAGTTTCAGATTGCAAAAATTCAATCTGAAAATTTTCGATTCAGTTCAGATTTTTTTCAGATTATAAATCTAATCTGAACTGAAAAAAATCCAAACTGAACTGAAAATTTCAGATCATTTGGAATGATTAAATTTATCATTCCAAACGAACGATAAGAAAATCGTTCGATTAAAACAATCAAAATATCATTTCAAATGAATGATAATAGAATCGTTCAATTGGAATGATGAAATTATCATTCCAAATGAATGATAAAAGAATCGTTCGATTAGAATGATGAAATTATCATTCTAAACGAATAATAATAAAATTGTTCAATTGGAATGATGAAATCATCGTTCCAATCGAATAATAAGGAAATCGTTCAATTAGAATGATCAAATTATCGTTCCAAACAAACGATAAAAAAATCGTTCAATTAGAACGATCAAAATATCGTTCTAAATAAACGATAAGAAATCATTCAATTGGAATGATGAAATTATTGTTCCAAACGAACGATAAAAGAATCGTTCAATTAAAATGATGAAATTATTATTCTAAACAAATGATAAAAGAATCGTTTGATTAAAATGATAAAAAATCGTTCATTTAAAACGATTGAAGTTATTATTTCAAATGATTTGAATTTTGGATTAATCTGAAATTTTCAGTTCAGTTCAGATTTTACCAGTTTATGGTTCAGTTCAGTTTCAGATTAGCATTTTTAAGATTTTAATCTGAACTGAACCGAACTGAAATTTTTGGTTCGATTTCAGATTGGCCTATAATCTGGACTGAACTAAACTGTTTAGAGCATTAAGCATTATCTATAAATACTTTGAATAAAAAGTTTTACATTTTTAGTTTTGACCATTGATCAATAATATCATAAGCTTCCTAAATAAAAACTTTACACTGTGAAGTAATAAAAATAATACTAAAAAGATGTTTCTATTTAATATTAGTTCAGCTATCAAAAGCTGCTATCACTCCAATATTATCATTACTTATAATTCTAAAATAGATTCGTTAATTAATTTGCAAATTTTTAGAAGTATTCTATCACTTATTGCTTGTTATCTAGGAAATTTTAATGAAAAAGCAATAAACTTAAAAAGATCTTATGTTTCCTTATTTTCTATAAATAAAAAAGGAAGGCTATTAAAAACAATTATATGTAATGTCAAATTTTCAAAATGTAATTCATTCTATTTTGATAATAGACATAATATATAGCTAGTAAAAATATTTGTTTAGTTATAGTTGAGACAGAAGTATTAGTTTTTACAATTTTAGAATTATTATCTTCAATTTCAATAATATTCTTTTAATTAGAAAATTTATTTTGTCTTTCAGTACATGTCGTAAAAGAATTTCTTTCCTTTTATCTTCATCATATTCTCCTTTAAAATTTAAACATTTCTTTAAATGACTTCAGTATAATTTTATTTTATTGAAACAAAACAATCAAGATTTGTTAAAGTAACAGATATTATATGTTTTTATATACAAGATAAATAAATTGCCTTTTTATTTGCTCTTAAATTATTAGGCTTAGACAAATTAAAAAAATTCTCAGAAATTATAATGTTTTTTACTCATTTTATTAAATATAATTTACTAAAAAAAATTGTGCAGATAACAATTAGTCAAAAAAAGAAATAGACATGAAAAAATAAACAAAAAAAAGTTTTGCAAATACAAATTTAAAGAAAAAAAAGATTATTGATTATAATCTAATAAAAACCTATAATTAATTAAGCTTTTTTTTCAGATCAACATTTGTAAATGACCCAAATGATCTCAAATGACCTTAAATAATCCAAATCATTTGGTCACAAGTCATTTGCAAATGATCTAAATTCTAAATGACCTAGAATAACTGGTCATTTCAAGGTTATTTGAAATTATTTAAAAATTAGTCAAATGATCTGATTATTTGCCATCACTATTAGATAGTGTTTATGGATTTTCAAATTTTTTATTCTTGTTATTTGTTATTATTTTTTTGCAAAAGAAATTATATTTGTAAAATAATACTTTTCATCCTTCAGTTTTATATAGTCACATTTATTATGATAATAAAGAATAATTCAAATTTATTCAAATAAATAGTTTGTTCTTGTGACATAATATAATCATCAAATAGCATATAATAAATATATCAAATTTATCATATGATTAATTATCATTCAAATATCAATTACTTTAATAATATAATTGAGGGACATATAAAATCTTTTATTATATTTGAATGATTTACAACTAATAAAAAATAATCATCTTGTATTTAAAATAAATAGGAAATATTAAATATGTCAATTGGAGAATTTAAAGAGATTATTTAAAAAATAAAAGAAAATATAATTCATTAAAATAGAAGGACAAAATTCAGATATAAATTTGGTATTTACTATAATAAATTATTATCATATTTATAAAAGATTATATTATTAATTATATAAGTATTAGTTAACTATAGTTATAATAAAGGAAAAACACATGAAATTACAAATAATTTAGTCTATAAAGGGCATGCCAGAAATCAGCTAATTTCACTTTATTATAAAGCCAACCCTCACCCCACCTGATAATCAATTTTAATTGACTAAAAAAAATCATATATAAAATAGTTAAATTAGAATAGTTAAATAGTAAGTAGTCAAATAAATAAAAATAAAATTAATAAATAAAGTTATCATTCGATCCATAAATTCCTTTTTGCTATTATTCTAAAATCAATATAAAAGAATTAAGACGTGATTTATTTGTATAATAATTATTTATATTATGCATTGAGGTGATGATTAATGCAATGTGATGTGTATAAAATCCTTTGAAAATCCATAGAAAAAAATGTGAAAACACGCTCTTACATTCTTCTTTGCATTCTTTTTTTTCAAACCAATATGCAAAGTTTTTTGAAAGTATCAAACTTTAACAAAAACTTTTTTTATAAGCAACCCCAAGATAAATATCAAGAATTTTGCAATGCAAATGCATATTACAAACAAGCAATACTTTATGACCCTTAGCCAATTCATCAAAAAATAATGCAAGAATGTGTAGCAGCTTGAAAGAAAGTTAAAAAAAATGATACTGCCTTTATTGAAAATAAAATTCAAGAATATTATGACACCACACCTTCTACTATTCGCTCTCATCAAAAAATTTTTATGTCACGTGATTCAACTAACAGTTCTCATTAAACCTCCATTCCATCCACTTCATCCACTCCAAGACAGTTTGTTGACACTACAACAATACCACCAAATGCCAAATTACAACATATTGCAGCTAAAAAACTCAATTCAGCTGCAAAAATCCTAGCTGAATATTAACGAATGATAGAGATCGCTACAGATGACTCAATGAAAGTTTTGTTATCATCTAAGATAATTGAAGAACAAAAAAATATATCAATACAAAATGCACAGCTAACAAAGCTAAAACGTCATGCTGAAGCTCAATCAAGGCTAATAGCAAAAAAACAGAATTGCTAAAAGAGGGTATTGTAGAAAAATATGATACTCCAGGAAGACCATCCGTGACTATGAAAGATCCAGATCTATAGGATAAAATCTATGACAGTGTTGAGTTTGGAGCTGCTCATATTAAACGAAGAAAAGTGATCATAAAAGTTAGGACCATAAAGCATTTACACAAAATTCTAAAAGAAAAATATAATACTTATCTATCTCGTCAATACTTATTAACTTATCTTCAACCCCGAAACTAGTGTACCTTTACTGCACATCATCATCATCATCCAACAAAAGTTGGTCTTGCCTCTGTATTATGGACAGAAATGAAACCTCATATTGATGAACATTACTGTCTAGCTTCCATCAAAGCTGCAAGAGTATTTGCTGAAGTTTTTGCTAATGAGATGATTATCATCTCTTAGGATAATAAGGCAAAGGTTGGATTGGGCATTCCCGCAGTTAATCACACATTCAAAATAATTCAGTTAGTTAATGAACCAGTAACTATTGAAGATCACGATTTCCCAACTGGTTCAAAAATGAAACTCATACCTTCCATTTATTTAGTCATTAATCTAGCTGATTTGAGCAATACCTTTTGTACTGGTCAGCTTTTCATATTCATTAGGCCAGAATATTTCATTGGAACTTCATCAACAACCCATATAGTAGATTTAGAAAGTATCGTTTCGAATAAAGAGTTTTCCACTACTCTAAAGAAAGAAGGTAAAGTTAGACCTATTTGGATTTTCTTGTTGATGGTGGACCTGATGAAAACCTGAAGCATATGAAAAATATTATTTAAAATGCTCACCTTTTCCATGCCTTTGATCTGGACTACTTGACGATTCATATTTATGCTTCAGGTCAAAGTGCGTATAACTCAATCAAACGCAGTATGGCTTTTTTATCTGCAAAACTTGCTGGTATCACTCTACCTGTAGGGGAATTCAGATCACATCTAAATAGTCAAGGAAAAGTAGTAGATGAAGAATTAGCACGATGGAATTTCGAATATTCAGGAAAAAAACTACATAATATATGGAAAAGAAATGACATACATGAAAAACCTGTGATGGTAAAATATATTGACCAGGAGAGACATCCATTCAATGATTCTAAGCCTTCAATATCGTGAGAGTAGATTGAGGATCATATGCAAATGTATCACTATTCACTAGATATAAGAAAATGTAAAAATAATGAATGTTGTGGTGTATATAGATCTTCAGATGCTGCCATTCTTTTAAATGAGAATAATGGATTATTTCCTCCAACTATGAAAGGAAAAGATGGTCACTTCATCAACCCAATTCACACTCTTCAATATCACGATAAACTTAAAATTCTAAAGTACGATAGCTATTGCCCTTCAATTTCATGAGAATTACATCAGCGTTTATATTGTAACATATATGGCAAATATTTTCTGACCCTCAAGTTCATAAGTGACCATAAGCGTAGTGTACATTCTAGACGTCACAATAAGAAATCAAAAAGCCCTCAGGAACAAGCTAATGAGACAGAAATGGGTTGTGTGCTTATTTCATTCAATCTAAATTTTAACGTCGCTGAAGATATAATTCAAAGCAAAGGTATGAGACAAGTTGAACAGGATTCTCGCGAAGTTCAGTCAGACGAAGATTAAAAAAAAAAAGAAAAAAGTTGGCTTTTATATTAGTTTTATGTGATGATGTAATAATGTTGGACACTAAAATATTTTTACATATAATATGTGGCTCCGTCGTGTTATATCGTAATAAAATATAGGAATTGAATAAAATAATAAAATTAATAAAATGCTTTTTGATTGCACTCGGCATGTGAATATTATAATTCTGACCAATCATTTTATTCGGCATGTGATTTTTGCTAATATTTTTAACCAAATCAAACTGACTAATCATTTTACATTAAGTATATCACGTGACTATACTCACCTGATATAAAGATCGACCCCTACCCTCCCTTTAAATCAACTGATTTTTGACATGCCTCTAATTTAAAATTTATATACTAATTTATTGAATTATACTATTGTTTAATTAATAAGTATAAAGAGAAACAATCTATATAAAAATAAAATAAAGAAATAATATATAATTTATTGAAATCATACAAATTTATTCATTTATATATCAAAAAGTTGCAATTAGTCAAATATAAAATGCTGATAGTTTATTAACTTTAAATTTGCTAATTTTTATTTTAATAAAAATAAGAAATTTAACTTTCCTACCTTTTCAGAAATTATAATTATCTAATATTATATATTTTTATATAATCAGATATTTTGAAATCCTTCACATATTAAATTTCTTGTAATTAGTATTCTATATATAACATATACTTCACCAATTAATATTATATAAATTTTCAATAGTTCAAATTTAAATTATTAAATTAAATTAACCTATCTGCTCTAAATATCTTTCCTATAAATGATAAAATTAGTCTTAATATGTGAATCTATTATATTTCAGATTATTAAATTATCTAATACAATTACAAAAAAATTTTACAAAAATTTTTTCTTTTAAGAAATTTTAAAAGTATGTATTTTACATATAATTTATTTAAAAGTTTAATTGTTAAACTTATTTACTTTATTTTAGATGGTTATAAAATTTTATGAGAAATCCTAAATAAAAGTCTTGAAGTAAATTTACTTTACTAATTAAAAGGTAAAATATATCAATAATTTTTAAGAATAATTAATTTTCATATAATAACTAAAGTTTAATATCTAATGTAATATTTAAAATTTAATAATCAGATTAACTTTGTATTATAATAAAGTATTATGTAACTTGATATTACTATATTTAATTCTTTCATTTATATATTTATAAATAATTTATAAGTAAGCAAAGGTTTTATTGAATAAAATGAAGTAATTGTGACAAAATATTTATTTAATAATATAAAATTAATCAATATTGCCTAGAGTTTTAAATTAGACCAAGTCAATCTATTTATTTAATTTGATCTAATCTGAAAATTTAGATTAGGTCAATAGATTTTCAGTTTAATGTTAGATCAGATCAACAGGTCAACTTGACCTAATCTGATCTAATAAAATTCAGGTTAATTAATCATTCTTTTTGAATAATTCAATATCATTCAAGAAAATAATTTACTATCATTCAATTAGAATAATGTATTATTATTTTTCTTAAATGATTTACTCATTTAATTAAAATAATTTAATATCATTCTTTTTGAATAATTTATTATCATTTAATTAGAATAATGTATTATCATTTTTTTTAAATGATTTACTATAATTCAAATAGAACAACTCAATATTTTTCTTCTTAAATGATTTATTATTATTCAATTAGAATAATTTATTCAGATTAGATCAAGTCAAATAAAAATTAAAATCAGATCAGATTTTTATTTAATCTAAATTAATCCTCATAGTTTAGATAATTTGATTGATTTAAACTAAACTAACTAATTCAAAGTTCTAATATTATTTTAATATTAGTATTTTACAATTTTATAATATCAAAATATTATACTAAATAAATATCAATTAATATATGCAATTATGAACAATTATGAAAAATTGAATAATAAAATAATAAGAATATCAAAAATTAAAAATAAAACAAAGTTACAAATATTAAATTTAAAAAGTTAAAATAGTAAAAGTAAAAATATTATAAAAGGATTAAAGAAAGAATTTTAAGATATATATATAAAATATAATAAAGTAAGCATAAAATATTAAATTATTTAAGAATTTTCAGCTCATATTTATAAAAAACAATTATTAGAAAGTCTAGTAAATGATCTTTAAAAGACTAATTATAAATATCAATAAATTAGTATACTAGTAGGGAAACTTTGGGGGTTCTGGGACAAATTCCAAAAAAGCTTCCAATCATATACCCGAAGCTTTTCTAGCAATACGAATTCATAATATAGAATTCCGATTTAAAAATCGCGCCAGCGCCCAATTTCGATAAAAATCCTCCTTGCTATAAAATTTGAGCTTCGAAAACTAAAATCAAACAAAATTGATATAAGCTTTCTAGCGCAATTTTAAACCCGCCAAAGATATCAAAAAAAAAATACCATTCTATTTGCCTTTGAGACGAGGCGTGTTTGGCAAGAACCAAAGGTTCGAAGCCAAACTCGTGGAGTCTCTGCAAACCTTCTATGAATACTAATATTTATGACATACTGCTTGCCTTTGGGAGTAGACTCGATTATTGAGGAACGAAGTGACGAAATATTCGAGTCTATGACCTTGTCAAGCCAAAGATGCATACTAATTTTTGAGATATCCTAGAATTAA
>CAJVPP010004104.1:0-10115 GCA_910592005.1 Funneliformis mosseae
TAATTTATATCTATTAAAGAGAGAAACTTATAAAATTTTTATTAATGAGAATAATGAAAATTCTAATAAAATGTTTATCATTTTTGAATTTTTGAAAGTAAGTTCCAATTAATGCAAAAAAAAAAAAAATTTTTTTTTTTTTTTTTTTAGGAGTATTCGACTAGACTTAAGAATTTTCGCTCGAAAAGAAAGCATTTAAAAGGAAAATTCTTTTACTTCATTTGGGAATAAACTTAATACGTATTTCATAAACAAAATAAATTGTTGATATAAAAAAGATTATGCTGCGCAACTTGATTCGCGATTCGCAAATCTTTGTTTTAGGAATTGCCGTTGCATCGAATTCAAAAATACTTTGAACTGTTATATGCTTTGAACTTTGGTTTATGATGTAATAACTATCAAACCAATTTTTCCCTGCTCCTTTTTATTTTTCGATTACAAACGCTAAAAATATTTATAACACGCTATTTCATAAGACGTCGAAATTAATGTCAATAAATAAATGCTTGCCCCACTTTATATCTTGCTTTTGCGCTCTCAGACTTTGATAAATTTCCTTTAAAGGAATATTATTGATTGTTATAATTATTCTTTTAAAATCATTTTAATTAGTGAATTACATATATTAGATCGATTGTGATTTTAATCTAAGTTGTCCATGATATATATTTATTTATTTTGGCATTTTTTTTTTTTTTTTTTTTAATTTAAATTCCAAAACATGCATCAAATTTAAAAATAGAGAAATGTACTGATTAAAATGAACTTAACAATATTTATTTTTGTTTTCTCGATTTATTAAAATACTTCTTTGTTTAGCTTCTTCAAAATAAGTCAAGTAAAAAAAAAAAAAATAAATAATATTCATCAAACAAAATTTTTGAAGATATAATTTTTTGAGAATAATAAGTAGAAATTTAGAAATTTTGCTTCTGATTCGTTAAAAAATAGGTATTTTAACCTTTAAGAATGCAATATACAATAGAAGTTAAATATTGTTTGATTCAAAATAACCAAACCGTCAAAACTCGAAACCATAATAAAATCTCGTCAAATCCGTCGAAATATAAGGTTTCGATCTTTGCCATTTGTTAAAAATGAGATTTTCCAAGCAACCAACTATAGTAAAATCTTTCAGGTGTCTTACGCCTCAAAATTAATAAAGGTTAAAAATATTCTTTAAATTGAAATGGTGTGTGATCCAAAAATATTACGAATTCAAATGTATAAACTTTCATTCGACACCACAAAATTGAAATAGGTGTGTAAAATTTTTTCTCTTGTAATTTTAAGGGTCGGCATAAGGTTTATCGTGAATTACTGAAAAGACATTTGTAGTTCGATATACGACGAAACAGAAAGATCATTTCTGTTTATTTTCAACATTAAGCCGAAGTTTCAATCAAAGGTACACTCCCACATAGTGATGCTAACAGTGGCTCATTCTTTAAAGTTTGAACATCCCTGGCCAACAGAAACGTCGTCAATATGGAAAGCTGTAAGGTTAGAAGGCACGACCTTGTTGCACATACAGGTGATCCAATCAGCAATAAATGCCGATGAAAATTGTAAAAGAAAAAAATTTTCTGTTGTAGATATCGGACTGTACTCATGATATTAATATGGGAGGTTTGCTTAAAACCACGTTATGGATCACATGATTAACAATGTTCGTGATAGCAACTTCCCATATATTAGCGTATTGACAATATTTTTTCGACAAAAGTCGCGTGACATCGCATTATATTTTGTAAAATAGGAAATAAAATTGTGGGATTTTTCCATAAACAATTTTTGATTTTGATTTCTTTTTTTTTTTTAAATAATCCTAATTTTTAATTTCTAATTTTTCGTTAAAAAAGAACTGCCTTCTTTTTTCTTTGGCACTCTTTTAAATTTAGGTAACTGTGATATAATAATCTCTTTTGGAATAAATATTTCCGGTAAGGTATAAGTTGTTTATTATATATACTTCTATATATATTGGCCACTTATAAGTTAAGTACCAAAAAATTAAAACAGGTTTTTAATGTTACCATGTGTGAATTCTAATTCCATGTGAAAAATCGATAAAGCAGAAATTATATCAGTGTCAAGTAAATTTACAGCTAATTTCTTGATCGATCTGCAAATGCTCTCTCGTTAGTTACTACCATTTTACAAGTCTTTTTTCTCAAGCTCACTGCATATATGGGTATTCTCGGGTTATGTAATTAGCGCCTTTTCAATTATAAAATATTTTAAAATCATTGATTTACAAAGTTCAAAAGTGCTTATGATATATTTCTTACATACTGTATTATGGGACAATGGTAAAAACAATAAAGGGATCATGTCAAAAAAAAATTTTATTTTTCCGGCGTTGGTCATTGTTTCCCAATTTGGCCAATTTGGAAATGATAATGATATATATGCGAAAAAAAAAAAATAAAAAAAAAAAGTTTTCAAAATCTCCAACGCAATGAAGTTATATTCTGTAAATAATCAAGGATATTTGTACGGTCGAAGACAGCTTGAAAGCAATTCCGAATATGAATTATCCCGCAAGTTCATTAAAGAGTATTTGATGCTAGATGATTCTATCTTTAGTCATATGGATAATTGTTATTATTTAGAAAATTACTGTCATATCGAAAGGCGTGGTGGACATCGATATTTGCGACCATCAAAATGCTCCAAATTTGTTCTAGAGCAAGGAAAACATCTATTTTACAATTACCAATGGAATTACAGTTACCATGGAACTTTCACGGAGAACGTCAAGAGCATCATTAAGTTTGGTTTAAAGAAGCCTGGGTCGCGTGCGGGCAATGATATAGTTAAATCGAAACATGGAACGGTATATGGCGAGGGGATTTATACCTCCAAAATTCCATTGTATGCTCAACAATATGCGCCAACCGTAAAGTGGTTAGGTAAATACATCCAAACGATCTTTATGGTTAGGCAAAAACCCGAATCTATTGATTTTACAAATGGTGAACGGTCTTACACATTAGGAAGGAGGGATATTCATAAGTTGTACAAGGGTCATATTTCGGAAGAAGAGATTCAATTTGTTTGCTTTGAAGAAAGTTCATGTGTATTGCATGCGCTCTTGATAAAAGTTCATGACAAAGATCCACATTCCATTGGAGGGGAAGATTATAAAATAAAAGAGATATTGGATGGCCTCGCGGATTAAGTTCAAGGGTTTGAAATGATGGAAATATTTTTTTATAATATCGCCAATGGGTCCTAAGGTTTAATAAAGTGAATTATAATCTTAAATAATGGGTTATTCTTGATTAGTAAATTCCATCATTGGCCACATGTTTATTATTAAGTGATTAGGATTACAAGATTGCGTTGCTTAAACACAATCGAATGAATTTACTTTTTACTAAAGTTGGCTTTTTCTTTTATAGACGACTTTTGTTACTTATAGAAAGCGATTTTTTATTGTACAGAGGTTCAATATATTTCCTATTGCACACTCCACTAATACGATATTAGCAAAATAATAGATATTCTCTAAATTTAATTTATTTGTTTATTATTTTTATCGATAGTGAATATTATCAAAGTTTACATTTGCACTATTCGTATTTATCTCACAATAAATTCTGTTCAAACCATGTAAAACTTGGAATTAAAAATCAGCTTTTTTTATCATAATAATTCAAGCAACTTTTAACAATTTTCCCCATTAACACTATTCCTACAAATATCCCGACACCCACAATCCAGAATCCCGACTTCAAAATCCCGACATACCCAAAATCCCGACCTATATTTTTTAAAAAAAGAACGTGGCGCAGTACTGTTTCATTTTAAATGCGATAATTATTTGAAATATACTAAACTGATTAGGTTTAGTATTAGGATTAGGTTCATAGTGGTAGTAGTAATAAATTAGTAGTAGCGTCCAAAAATTGACTTTAATTATTAAATTTAGAAAAATAATGGGAAAATTTTTTACTTGAAATTTGATTGTGTTAATATTATTTTTTTTATGTTTTTTTTTACATTTTTATCAAACATAATGTCTTTACCTTCTTATGATTTATTTGCTTTAGGATTAGAAGAATATGCTGAATATGAAATATAATGGAAAAAATTGAATTTTTTAATAGTAATCAACGTAATTATAGAAAATCTAAAAATAATAAAGATATGTATACTTTTTCGAAAAATTGGATTTAAACAGTTTTTATAAAACATTGAATTTAGTAAATTAGATAAACAACAATTGGACTTTACTATTAAAGGTCAATTGATGGATTTGCTTATAATAACAAAAAAATTTCTGAAATTTCGCAAAATATTTCTCAAAAAAATGCATTAGAATTATCATTATTCTTATAATCAATCTTTTAATGTTATGTAAATACTTATTTAAGAATGGTTGAAATTACAAAATATTATCTTAAAACTCTACAACAGATTTTCAAAAAAATGGTCTTACTCAACAAATTCATGGAAATACAGGACGTATATCACATTTATTATCAAAAGTTATAATTACATCTGAATTAAAAAATATTATTAAAACATTTATCTCTGATTATTCACAAATTCCTGGATTATCATCTCCCTTAAGATATTGAACTAATTCAATGACATTTATTTATTTCTTAGCTTTAATAACAAATAAATCCATTTGTAATTATAAGAATATGGTAGTGATGTATAAGTTCTTAGTATATATCTTTAATACCACAAATAAAATTTGAAAACATGAAAGTAATTTATGTGAAACATGCTAATCATTTAAAATACAATTAATTTTAGCAAAAAAAACAAGTAAGAAATATTTATTTATTACAAAAAAATTTAATATCATAAAACTCAAGCTGATATCAAATATAATTATTATAATAAAAATATTGAATTAAGTGAAATAAATAATAACATTATTATGACTAAACTCAAAATGTTTCTATTTCTCATTTATCTTAATAAATAAATGCGATTTATTTTAAGAAAACTTTTGCTTCTCATATTTTTGGTATTTGTAATACTAGTAATATAAACAAATAACTTTAATTTTATTGTTAGAAAAAATGAATTTCCTGTTAAAATTGTAAAGGGAACTAATACTATTATTAAGATTATTAACATGATATTTCATTCACTTAATAAATTTTTTAAAAAATGAAAAAAGCTTTTAAAAATCATATGTGATAATTATAATTGAAAAACAAAAATAATGTTTTTTTTATAATTTTGATTTTAATTAATAATAATAAAATGGTTTGATGAAATAGAATTAAATTCTAAAAAATATTAAATTCACATATAATAAGTATTTTGAAAATTTTAAAAACTTTATTATAAAAATAAAATTAATACAATAAATAATGTTGAACAAATAATTAATATATTTATAACTATAAATAAAGCAGTAATATATAATATAATAAAGAATCAGGTTAAATTTGATATAATTTTACATTATTTCTTTTATCATATTTTAAAAGACTTTTAGATATAATCAAATTTTATTATTTTCAATTTTTTAAATCAGAATTAAATAAGATTTATTATTCTAAAGAATCAGAAAATAAAGAAATTCTATTTATTCTTCTTTTAAATAATAATTATAATTTCAATTAACTTTCTTTGATTCCTAATACTTAATTTTTAAAATTAAAATATCAATAGTATTTGTAAAAAAAATTTCATTAATATGTTAACAAAGAATCTAAAGATATTTTGTATTTTTCTTTCTGCTAGTAATAATAATGATATTTAAATATTTTATAAATAAAACATTTTTGGTCTTTAATAAATTTTATTAAAAAATTTAATAAATTAAAATTTTTAAAAATAATAATTTATTTATATACTTAAATAATAACTTAAAATATTAAAAAAATATTTTAAAAAAGATTTAATAAACATAGTTAAAAATCCATTGTTATAAAAAAATAAAATTTAAAATTTAAAATTATAAAAAAAAGAAAAAATAATTTCTAAAATAAAAAAAATATTAGAATCCTTTCAAATTAAATTAATCTAAGAATTCTAATACTTATAAAAATAAGAAGTAAATAAATTATTAAATTGTTAATTAAATAATTTATCAACTTTATAAATATTTTATTTTTTATTTCATATAACTTGTCTTTGATCTGATTAATTTAAAGATCCTAATGCTTATAAAAAAAAAAGTAAGTAAATTTTAATTTGTTTAATTTATTAATTTAATTATTAAAAAAATATTTACTTTTTTTCCTTTATAGAACTTATTTCTAATCTGATTAATTCAAGAATTTCAGCATTTACAAAAAGAAAAAAGGTAAGTAAATTATTAATTTATTTAATATATTAATTTAATTAAATAAAAAAATATTTATTCTTTTTCCTTTATATAGGAGAGAGGATTTTAGAAAAATCAGGTTCTGAGAAATTTTTAACTAAAATTAAGAGCTTAATAATACATTTTAATTTAATAACATCAAAAACTATAATGCAATAAAAATTTTAATTTTGCTAAAAAATTTCCAGAACCTAATTTTCCTAGTAATCAATCTATATAATTTATCCTAATTCAATTAATTCAAGAATTATGATATATACAAAAAGAAAAAATAAGTTATTATTAATTATTAATTTAATTGATTAAAAATTTTACCTTAAAATTCATTTTTAATTAAATTAATTAAATACTTATAAAAGGAAAATTTTAGTAAATTATTAATTTATTTAATTTATTAATTTAATTAATTAAAAATATATTTATTCTTTTCTCTTTATATGATTCATTTTTGATTTAATTAATTTAAGGTTTTTGACATCTACAAAATAAAAAGAGGTAAATAAATTATTAAATTGTTAATTTAAATAATTTATTAATTTATTATATTTAACTTTTTCCTTTATAAAACTCATTTCTGATTTGATTAATCTGAAATTTTAGTACTTACAAAAAGAAATTAAATAAATAAATACTAATTTTTTAATTTTAATTAATTAAAAAAAACTTTATTTTTTCTTATAAGACTTATTTTAATCCTATAAAAAAAAAAATAAGTATTTTAATAATTTAATTAATTTATTTATTTAAAAATATTTTTTTTATTATTAATATTATCTACTCTTTATGATTATAGTTACAAATTATAAAAATTTAAATAAAATTACTGAAAAAATTTTAAAAAAATTTAAAGTTATGAAATGAACTATTTGCAAATAAAAATTAAATCAACAATTTATAGATATTATTATTCATTACCAAAATTTAAATTTAGATTTTAAGAGATTTTTACATTTAACATTATTTTACATTATTTTATTAAGTTAATGAGTTATAAAATTATAATATAAATAGATAAAATAATAATGATTTATATAAATAAAAATTCAAAATTTCATAAAAAATTTTGTAACATGATTTTTATATGTTATTATTATAAAATTTTTTAATTTAGATTAATTATATTCTTAATTTATAATTGCTAACTATAGTTAAGATATTAAGATTCATCTAGCTTTTAATTTTATTAAATTATGTATTAAATTTAACAAATCTATTAAAATATGAAAACTTGAAAAATAAGATTACAAACAAATTTAATTAAAAAATTTAGATGATAAACTCAATTACAAATTTTATATATGTTAGATTATATAAAAATATAAAAAGGCAGAAAAATATAAATTTTAATTAATTTCTTTATTATAATATTAAAACCTATAGTTGCAAAAGAATTAATTTATAATATAAGTAAAAAATCTATCTATTTATACAAATATTTTTATTATGACTAACTAATTATTATATTATAAATTAATTAATTTAATAAATAAAATATAAGTAAATTAAAAATAATAAAAATACATAACAAAATAAGGAAAAATTAAAATTATTTTAGTAAACTAAATTATTTATTGAATTTTATGTTAAATAATAATTAGTAAATTTATAAAAGATTTTAACAAATAATAAAAATGATTTATATAATATAAATTTTATAATTATTACAATTATAAATATATTTATATAAGTTAATACTCTATTAGTAAAATAATTAACCAATAATAATGAAGTCACATAAATAATATAATATAATAATTTATTAATATAAAATTCTGAAAATACTACAAATTTTATAAATTTTAAGAATACAAAAGATCTATAAAATTCTGCTAATCTTTTAAATACTAATAATAATTCTAATTTTATAGATTAAATAAAGTTTAAGAATACTCATTTAATACTTATTTTTAATTTTCTACTTTTTATTATCTTAGTAAAATGAGATAAATTTGAAAGATTTATAATATTAATTTCAAGCTTTTTATTATCTAAAAAATCTAGGTTAAAATAATAGTATTATTCTTGTTAAACAATTTATTACCTTTAAAATTTTAAAATATACTAATATTACAAATTTAATTAGAATTATAATATATAAAATTATAATTTAGCCAAAATTATATGATTATAATCTATTTGAATTAAAATTAGATAAGACATCTTTATTAGGTTTAAATTCAATAATTTATTATAAAAAATTGAATAATATTTAATTTTAATATTAAGTAATAGTAGTAAATTAAAAGATTATTGTAGTTATAATAATGATTTAAGAATCATAATTATTACAATAGTCATATTGAATATTAACCTAATATTTCTTAATAATTAATTTATATTAAAGTAGTATAAATATTACAATTTATTTTTAATTACTTGATGTTAATATTATTACAAATTTTAAAGTTATTTTAAAAAAATATTATTATGATAAGTTAAAACTTTTAAAGATAAAAAAAATATTAATAAAGAAAATTTAATATTAAAAATAAAGTTAAAAAACTGGATTTTTTTTTGCTAAAAATATAAATAATATAATACAAATCTAACAAGAAAAAACTGATGAAGAAATAAATATTAATTATATAATTAAACTTAATATAAATGATTCTTATGTAATTTTATTAGCAGATATATTAAATAATTTTTTTAATGGCTTAAAGATAATTCTAATTAAAGAAATTTTAAATGAAAATAGTATAATAAAATTTATTAAAGAGAAAATGCATAATAAACTAATGCAAATTATGATTTTTTTAAAAAAAATACAAGTATCTTTAAGTAATATTTTCAAATTTCTATAAATATAAATTACATTTTTAAGTATAGCAAATAAAGAATTTATATAAATTATTAATAAAAATTTTAAAATAATCAAATAACTTGAACTATAATTTTGAAAACAAATTTAATTAATTTTTAATGGTTGATTAGTATATAATTTATATAGCATTATAATAATTATAAAGTTACATAATTAATAAAATTATTGTTCAGTCACAATATATATGATCACGTGAGTGTGAAAAAAGTGTTGATGATAAGTTATGACGTAATTTGCAAGATGATCGCATTTCGTCATTGATATTTAATTGGCCCGATTTGTTGTTAACAAATGATAACAAACTCACGTTCGAAGAATTACTTTTACCTTCCCTTTCTTCTTCAATATCCTTTACTTTTTTTTTTTGTCACCCTCACTTTTTATTTTCTCTTCTATTTCACCTTCTTCCTCCTTTATTTAATCATCTATATCGTTTTCTCAGGTGACCAGAGCAGATAGACCTTAATTTACCTGGAAATTAGGCACGTTCTCCTTTTCAAAGATTCCGTGGTTTATGTTAACGGTTTACTGCGAATTTGTACCTCTGTGCATGGATAGAGGAGGTTAACGGCCTACCACTGATCTCATACATACAATTTTTACTTATTGTTTGTTGATTATATAGGTGTCCCACAGCATATTTTTTTTTCAGAGACGAATTTTAGGCAGTGTGAGTCAAAGCATCCCAGAAATGAAATTCCTTAACCAAAGTTCAGGTGCGTTTTCCTTTTCAAAAATTCCGTGGTTTATGTTAACAGTTCACTGCGAATTTGTACCTCTGTGCATGGATAGAGGAGGTTAACGGCCTATCACTGATCTCATACATACAATTTTTACTTATTGTTTGTTGATTATATAGGTGTCCCACAGCATTTTTTTTTTTCAGAGACGAATTTTAGGCAGTGTGAGTCAAAGCATCCCAGAAATGAAATTCCTTAACCAAAGTTCAGGTGCGTTTTCCTTTTCAAAAATTCCGTGGTTTAT
>CAJVPP010004105.1:0-10110 GCA_910592005.1 Funneliformis mosseae
AAGTAAATCAGAAGGGAATTTATAGTAAATAAGCAGGCAAATTTGCCTGCGAACCTCTACAGTTTAAGGGATAGTAACCAAGGATTTCTGATATTACATATTATTTTATTACATCAGATTTTGAGATGAAAGAGCTTCATTCAATTGCTTCATTCGTTTCTGTGTTCTTTTTTTTTATTTTTTTCTTTTTTGTTTCTATACTATCATTTTCATTTTTTATTGTTTTTATTTTCTTTTTTTTAGTTTCTTTTGTTTTTTGTATTTTTTTTTTACTTTAATTTTTTTTATTTTTTTATTTTGCTTTTTCGTTTGTTCAGTTTTCGTTTGTCTTTTGTTATTTTTTTTTACTTATCATTTTCATTTTTATCTTAGTTTAGTTTTTTCTTTTTTTCTTTTTAATTTTAGTTTTCGTTTGTCTTTTTAGTTTTTTTTTGTTTTTTTTTAGTTTATTTCTTTTAGTTTTCGTTTAATTTTTCTTTTCATTTTCGTGTTTCGTTCTTATTTCATTTTTTTTCAAAAAAATGAAAGAACAAAAAAAAATAATTAAAATAAAATCTCAGTAATATGCTTATTTTTTATATCGCGTCGCGATTTATTGATTTTTCTACTTTCAGTGATTGGTAGTTTCACAACCCCATCTGAGGAGGCGGCATAACATTTTTCGAAGGACAATGCACAAATAATTACTAAAAATTGATAAATTATAATACATGCATTAATTTGTATTCTACATAGCTATGTGAGCTTATTTCCCCTCATAAAAGTTCTATGACAAACACAGATCATTAAAGAAACAGCGCGTAGATTTCTCTTCTAGTCATAGAAGATTACAAAGACTCAACTACAATGAGTACATAGATCATCAAAGAGACAGTTCATAGACTTCTCTCCTAGTCGTAGCGAGTGCTCTAAACCATTTTTTAAAGCCATTGACAACACAATACTTGTCCTGATCTTTTTATCCAAAAGAGTAGCATAATACTTTGCTTCAGGTGAGCCGTCTTTCATAAGATAATCGAGAGATTTCCCAAGTGTAAAAGCTTCCTTTCGGAACGAGCCAGTGAAGTCGTCTTCTTATTGTCGATGCTCGTAAAACTCGGAAATATTCCAATCTTCAGGTGGAATATTGATAAAATATGAGCAAACTCGGGTTCTTCCCATCATATAGACAATTTAAAAGATATTTATACCGTTAACAGAAATCACGAAATTTCCATGTTTCAAATAAATTTACCGGATCATCTAGTCATGCAGTACTTAAAAGGCACTCTAGAAAACCACGATGCTTTAGCTCTCCTTGCAAATGCAGACACAACCGAAATATTCATACCTTATTTGCGTAATGTCTTGTCCGGCCGGAACATTAAATTTCGCCGACAACTGAACGATTTTGATCGTACTCTCGTATGACGTCGTGACGTTGGGGTGTTCCATCAACTAATTAAATCAGAAAGGACTAGCAAAGTGTCCCGATGTCCGCCCGCTAAATAATTGAGTCGATGCTGATTGGCTTTTTTTTAGTTAAGATCGTTCCAGACTTAACAATAGTTTCCGAACCATTCCCAAGTTATTAGAGATTTTACGGCATTAAACTATAGTACTATAATTAAACTTTCGTCTTTATAATAAATTTCTTATTAATATTAGCATATTTTCGTTCTCCCTTTCATAAAAAAAAAAAAAGATCGTTCATACTAGGGTTAATTTCCAGGTTGTTTTTCAATAGTAAAAATTTTTTTCCTCGGTGTTTATATACTTATTAGTTGATGTGTAGCTGATTTTCGATGTTTTTTTTTTTTTTTTTTTTTTCGTAATTTTTGTATTTGATTCTTGACATATTGCCGACTCCAGTCTGACTCACAGTTTGTAGTAATTAGTCAACAACCATTTATGGAAACATATATATATATGATAAATAATCAAAATGTCGAGCTATTCGCTATTTCGAGTACTTTCGCCGTCCCGGGCTAGTCCAACGTTAAATCCAAAAAGGTCTTTATTTTATATTACTGAAAATTAATTTTTTGACCTTGCTTTAACTCTCGTTTTACACGTTTGCAGATATATGGCCGACATTACGTTGTATTGCTACCTTCTAGGTACTCCTATTAATAGTTCTATTCCGGTTGACATTGGCGAAATGACCCGCGTTGAAGGAGTTGATGTCCCTATTGAAAAGTTCTCCTTTGGACATCTCAAGAAACAAATATGGCCCAACAACAATGAAGCTAATAAACTTAGGTTATGGAAGTTCGAAACCCCTTTCAAAAAAGATAATGAGGATTTGAAAAGATTTAACGAAAATTTTTGTAATGATACTGACCTTGAACAAGAACTTGGTGAAGATTTGAGCCCAGGTGAATTGATTAAAACGATTTTTCCAGTTGGTCATGTATTTACACCTAATCATATCCACATCATCGTGGAACCACCAAAGCCCACCGCTGGTAAGTGTCTCTCAATGGTTTACCTCTCGAACAAGTCGCGGATATTTTATTAATCAGCTTGTTTCTCTGTTTCCATTTTTTCCCATTCTCTCACAAAAGAACCACCAATGAAAAAAAGGCGCCTTTGGAAAATAGATCCTAAAGGAATATCTGTTATTCAAAGTAATAATGAGGTTCAACAGGTCTCTGTGTCGGAATCAGAGTTCCAAAGGATGCGCATGTATCATCAATTATATGTAGACAAAACGTGTTGGTTAACTCGGCTTCGGTTAAATAATGGCCAATATTTTGTATCACGGCCTCGAAAATTTGGCAAATCAATGTTTCTCTCAATGGTTGAATCTTTCTACTTGGTTCAATATAATCTCTTTGAGAATCTATACATACGAGATCATCCACCAAACATTTTTGTCAATAATAAAACAGAGAGATGGAACGAGAACTTGCCTCCGATACCAGTCATCAGGCTTGACTTTTCTTTGTTAACATCGGACAAAGGATCAGAGATGTTAGAAAACGACTTGATTCGAGTTTTACAATCGGTTGGAGAGCAATATGGCATCGACACCGTGAATGATAATGTTAAGAGTGCCACCTTTAAATTAATTAAGTCACTAGCTGACGATAATGAAAATAAGTATGGACAAGTGGTAATTCTCATAGACGAATACGATTCACCACTATTAAATGTCATTGGTATCACAAAAGAAAGCACATATATTGCAAATGACAGCCACGGCGTACTAAAGAGTTTTTTTGAAGTAATTAAGGCACTACAAAGTAAAATTAAATTTCTTCTCGTTACGGGTGTAACAATGTTTGCACATTTAGGTTTATTTTCAGGATTAAATAACCTTAAGGACGTAACATTAAGTAATGAATTATCTGGGGCATACGGTTTCACAAGTGATGAGATAACAAAAGTGTTTGGAGACAAACTATTAAATCTCGGCAAATCAGATCGCTATAATGATGTGCAAGATGTTATGAATAAACTTCAGAAAAAATACAATGGTTATTCCTGGGACGGCAACATTAAAGTGTATAACCCATATAGCATTTGCAGTTTTTTTGAGAATTTTGAATATGAAAACTTTTGGATTCAAAAAGGGAAAACCAAATTTTTAGCTAGATTGATTGGTACGGAACATGTCAAGAATATCGTAGATCAAATCACGATAAAGAAGAGATTAGTCGTACCTGTTGATGTTGATGATATACAAAAATCATCTGACCTTCCCGCTTCATTACTATTCCAAACTGGCTATTTAACTATCAAACAACAGAAAATAGATGATGATGACGAACAGTGTTTAGTTCTCGAAATTCCAAATGCCGAAGTTAAAGAGTCATTGATGAGCGAACTCTGGGCTTGTCTATATAACACTTCAATAGAAACTGCATGCAAACGAATTTACACACTAGCAAAACTTCTCAAGAATGATAATTGTATTAAATTTATGAGAGCATTTAATGATGATTTAGCATCTATCCCATATAATGAAAGTCAACATGCAGGAGATTACGAGGGTTATTACCATTCGCGTGTCCATATGTTAGTGCGTTATATTGGATTGCCATTTCGGAGTGAGGACGCTACGAGTCAAGGCAGAACTGATATGTGGATAATGACAAATATGTCCGTTTACTATCTTGAATACAAGCGCTGCATTCCACCAAAAACATCGAATGATCAAGTAATCAGGAACTTAATACAAGAAGCAATAGAACAAATATTTACAAATGAATATTATTCTTGCCATACGGAATTTCATGACAAGTCCCTATATGCTGTTGGATGTGTTTTTTCAACAGGAACTCGAAAAATATGTGGAGTTGGAATTCAAGAATTTACTTACGGGTCGAATAAGCTTGAAAAAATGGAAATACAAAATTTCTTAGATGAATTTTCTTAACGGTCTATCAAAATGTCCCTTCCACTGTTTCGACTATAATTTCTCCTATCTTCTTTCCGGTCAAAGCTCTAGATCCAATTTTCCTACCCATTTTCCTGTTAAGATTTTTCTAAAATTATTATATTTTATATAGTTCGCGAGCATTTGAATGCATTCTTGGATAAAGAGAGTCAAAATTCTATAATCGATTATTGTAGGACATATTCGTCAACCATTAATAGCAGTAATTCATTGATAAATATATATTTCGTATTTGTATTAAAGTAATTTGTAGCTATAAGATTTAAAAAAATAATATGCGTTTTATTAATTTTTCATATGCATAATTCTGGAGATTATCAATAAGTGTATACCAAAAATTTCAATAAAAATAACTGCTCTCTTCATTGCCATTATATTTATTTTCACTCCGTCTTACGATCAAAAAATTTTATTTCTCAGCTTAACATTAAACATATACGTTATCGCATTATCGCATCATAATAGGTGCAACTGTGAAGATTCTTCATGATTAAAAATCACGTGTTTTAAGATACAGAAGGAACACTTATCAGTGAGTATTATACATATTAATACATACAAAAGATCGGGACTTTGTCTGAAGTACATGCCATATATCAAAAGTTAAGTCACATTAAGTCACACCAAATCTCGCTCATAAAGTCAAGTTTTGGCAATATCAAGAACTTATCTATTTCACTAGAAATTTTATAAAAGTAAGTAGAATGGTCTATAAAAGCGAGGCTATTAATTATATTATAAATTTTCGTGGCAAACATTGTGCTTTTGTAAAAAAAAAAATTTTTTAACAGAAATGAGAAAATAAGATGGCTGCCTTATAACTTTATACCTCTAATATCAAACTTTCATTGTTCACGCATTACACGAGGCATAGTATCAGATACACATAATATACCGTGATAGAATTTAATGCTTGGCACAACTTAGATAATATATCTTTATTTTAGTACCATTTACCACGCACGTATTACACAATTCTAATCTCTATTGCAAACTAAACGCCAAAATGTTTAAAACTTTATTGATTTTTCAGATATATAGTTCGGATATGGTAGAAAAACAAATGAAATATTTGATGTTATAAAAGTCCCAGCATCATATTATTTCTTTGCTCTCGAATAATTTCTAAAGCTAATTGTTTTATTTCTACCTATATTGCTAATTACGAAATGCTTCCTCTAACACCCCAAACACCAGATTCCCAAAATAAATTATACTGCGCCAGACTTGACTTATGCTGTGCCAATGCATGAAAATCTGGTGGTTAACTTAAAAAATATTCCCAGAAACCTTAAAAAACAAAAATACTGATCTGCGGAGTGAATAATTTGCTTTGTACACAGCAAAAGGGTATATACCAGATTAATCAAGTAACGAAAAAAGGAATAAGCCAGACCTCGTTATTACGTGCTTAACTTATTACTGAATTGAATGATCTTCATCAAATAGACACGTGATAACTATGACGACTATTATGTTAGTGCAACTGTCCCTTAAAAATGATCCCCCAAAAAAATCATAAAATAAGTAGGAATATTCCCACTGTTATCAAAACTCAAACTTTTTGAAGCAATATGGCATTTCGTAACCAATCTCAGTATAGGAGTTGGAACGCGTTGGCTTTGGGTATAAAAGAAGAGTCTGTGGTAAATTTCATTTAGACAATACTGTCTTAAGTGACTAATTTTAATTTTTTTTTTATATTAACAAAATGAAAATTACTTATTTTTAAGGAAAAACCTGATAAAGTTGATGATTCATCGTCTAAGGATCCTTGGCGTAGACCAAGAAGAGAATCATGGTCCCAACCACCACAACGCGGTCGAGGTACAAGAGGAAGAGGTGTTTGGTTTATTGATAATAGACCACGGACTCTTCGTCGTCGTAACACTATGCCAAATTCGAGAGACGATTATCAAGATCATGATCCAATTTATAATAATCTTAATAATGATAGATCAAATGATTGTAAGTTCTAGCTATTAAATGCTTTCGAAAGAAATAATTTAACAATAATTTATTTTCTCTTATAACATCCGTAGGCAATCAATTTGGGGTTGACCCAATTTGGGAAGAATCTTCTCGGAATTTTTCAACCTCTCCCGATTTCGATTGCAAAAATGATGATGATAGCGAAATAAAGTATGAGGATCAAAACTGCCAAGATGAATCATCCCCTTGGAATAGTAAACCATATTCTTCTAATCATATCTACCATCCTCCAAGGTCGAGATCTACCTCCTACATTAAGGATCATTGGAAAACCTATTCGAATAATGACGATGGAACACAATCCAGTGGTTACTCCAATGGTTATGAACCGGTAAAAATACCTACCTTTTCATAAATGTAATATCCTCAGAAATCATTTTCCTAAATGTTTATTCCTTTTATATGAACTAGGATAATTATAAAGTTCAACGGAAAAGAGAATTTACGAATAACGTGCCGGATCAGACGTGGGTTCATGATAAATACGAGACCCTTGAATCCGATTCAGATTCAAGGGATAAAAAAAACGCGTCAACACAAGTAATATCTTTAATTTTAATCCAAAACCATATTATAAATTCAAGTTTTAACATTGTCGCGAAATGTTTCCTATAGGTCTCAACTTTAGACTTAAATAATGGGTTGCCAGGAGAAAACAATGCTAAAAAAGTAATTACAATTTTTTTAAAGTGAATTTACACGTTTAGTTATACTTCATTTAATCACATTATTTAGGTTATGGTATCATCATGTGAGTTTTCAAAAAACAGTGAACCTAAATCATGGAAAGATCAAACTAAAGACGATAAGAACTTAGAATTGCCAAAAGAGGTAATTATTTATTAAGTTTAAATTTTCTTAAGTTTAGAATATCGTAAAATATTTTTTTTTTATTTCTTTTATTATTTTATAGATTACGATAAAGTTCTCCGATTTAACATTGAAAGACAGGTTTATTTTATACAAATTACATACATATATTTGATTTTGATTTCTAAATCAATGATTAATCAAATTAATAATTAATTAATTAAATCAAAGCAACAAGGAAAAATCCGAGTCTATTATCTCACAAACACCAATTCAAGAAGAATTATTATTAATTGAGTCGGAAGTAACATCTGAGGTGACCTCCAAGATAACCTCCGAAATAACATCTGAAGTAACTCCAAAGGAAATAGAGTTACCAATGCTAATTAATCTGGAAGAAGAAGATAATACTGGTCTACAACCAATTCAGCCAAGGATCTCGCAAGATATTTTAAAAGTAGATTGGGAAGGTTATCAAATTTCTCTAATCGAAGAAGAGTTAAAACTCACCATGGAACGACAATCCATTCAAACGGTACATATCATATAACAAATTTTTTTAATAATTTAATAATAATTTTGGATCTATTTTAAATCATTCGTTTATATTTATCAATTTTATTTAAAAGTCAAAACCACGTAAATTAGATAAAGGATTAGAGGATTTTGATACTTTGATTTAAGCTTGTTTGGATATTGTAAAATTATACTTAAAAATCACATCATTATTGAATCATAAAAGAGAGAGTATGTATGTATATTAATGGTTTCTGCGGCACATTACAATTATTAATTCAATTAAAAAAAATATATATATATGATTTTTGTAAACAAAATAAAAAAAAAAAAAATTACTTTGTGATATCTGCATGCATATCTATAAATAGATTATTAAAATTTCACATGACCGCAATTTAAAGTTTACTGCCAGTCTAAATACAAAATTGTTCAATTTTAGTTGTTTAATTATTATACTCAAAACCCTCCTATTAAAGCTTTCAATGCGTAGAAATCAAACATTTAGAACAACGGTTTGGGATCCACTTCTCATCCTTTCTCAGGTAAAAAATAGGTTTAGATTTATTGCCTCAGAAGGAGCGAAATGGTTTTGGCTTTTTTTTTCAAACTAACAAGTTTCGTCAAATTTTCATTTTATTTAGATCATTGCTTTGCAAACTTTATATTATACATCTATCTCTCTTATTACCCTTTTCACTCTTTTAGTAACAGGAACCGATATAACATTAGACCACTTATTAGACTATCGAGAGTTCAGGGCAGACACAGTCTTAGGATGGACAATAGGGTTTGCATGGATAGCAAATTCTATAGTTGGGTGAGTTATATTCAATTATATTATATTATATATTATAATATTGAATTTCCAATTATCTTGTTTACAATTAGTTTAAAATTTTACATTTAGAATATATCTCCTCGTGCGACTTATTCAGCGCGCAAGACTTGTTTTAGATTTTAGTTTAACTTTACATTTTTTTCATTTACTGATAACTACTTATTACTCCGGTCATATGCCTACGACATTTGTATGGTGGGCTTTAAATGCAACAACATGTTGTATCATGATTTTTGGTGGTGAAATTTATTGCATGAGAAAAGAGATGGAACCAATTCTATTAAATGATGAGATAGGAGAAGGTGCTGGTGGTGGCGCCAGTGGTAGCAGTGCAGCGGTGAAAACTAAAACAAGTGCTGACGTTGATAGAGATAGATATGAAATGGTACCAATGGAAGAGATAGAAGTTGGCGGATAAAGAGGGAACGGACTCTTTTTTTCTTTTTATTATTATTAATAACTATTTTTATTCCACCAAAGTTAACATATTTTTTTTTATTAAAAAAAAAATTGGCATTATTTTTTAAGATAAAATTTTTTTTAAAATATCTTTTTATTAGAAATTATTAGAAATTAGAAATTTATAATAATAATTTAATACAATCTACAAAACAATATCTAATCATGTGATCGTGGTAACTTTTTGATCGAGGATTTTTATTTTATAAAAAATAATTGGTACTCGATCAATTTGGTTGTTAGTTCAGTGTAACATGAAGGTTGACCATAAGGGTCTACGTTTTTAACGCAAAGCCCAGTTTATTAAGGTTAAATAAAGAACAAATTTAGCCTAGACACGGGGTTCAGGCTCGACTCCTGTATAAATAATCTTTTTTAAAGTGTATATAAATCATACTATTACGCAACATCACGTGATTAAGTGATACAAGGAGTAGATCCAAAAAATTATAAAAGGCACGTTTTTTGCGCCCAGTGTTTTTCTTCGGTTTTTCTTCTTTCCTTCAATTTGTAAAACCCAAAATTCTTGTTCTTAAGAATAAGGCAAGTCTTGGGTGACTGAAAATGGGAAAGTTTCGTTTTCTAAAGAAAACGAAATCAACTTTTTCATTCACAGTCTTTTTATTTTATGGATATGGTTAAAAGTCTTACCGTTTTTTTTTTCTTTTTCCTAAAGAAAAATTTTTTTAATATTTTCTTCTTTTTCCATATATGGTAATAGCTGTGCATATCTCAAATTTGTTCGAGCTAATCTAGCAAGACAATTTATTATTGTAAGTTTATCACCGCAGTAATTAGTTTAATAATGAAATTACCTAATAATGTACTGCGCACAATTATGACATATGCCGCAGTAACTTAAAATTTATCGAATTATTATTATTCTTATTAGAAAAGGAAGTGTAAACCGAGAGGAGAGTTAAAAAAAATATTCATGTGAGTAACCATACTTATAATTGATACGGTTAATATTTCATATTCCTAACCATGTTGATTTCTAATGATGCAGTAGATTTAAGATGATTATCGCATTTGTGATAGATGTTTGTGAAGATGAGACTTTAGTCGGATCGTCCCTATTGGATATTGTCAAAGATGGAATTCGGAA
>CAJVPP010004106.1:0-10103 GCA_910592005.1 Funneliformis mosseae
ATAAAATAAGTAAAATATAATAGATATATAAGATAAATAAAATAAAATAAATAAAAGAAATATATTGTATAAAAGAAGTATATGCTATAAATGACATAGATGACATAGATAGCATATATGATTTCTTAGGGATCAATGTCATCCTTTAGATCATCATCATCCATGTCTTCTTTCATGTAATAATATTATTATTTAATGGTTTTGATATCTATTTTTTTATTTCAATTATATTTGATCTTTTATAATCATCATAATTAAGGTTGCTGAATAAAACTTAAAGATTTTGCAAGTTGTTTAAATAGAAATAGATAAAATTAGTAAAATTATATTAAAACTTTATTAAAAAATCTGTGAAATTCTAGAAAAGATAAAATTAGATCAAAGCTTATAAAAATGTGAAACTATATCAAAATCTTAGTATAAGTTAGCAAAACTAAAGTTTAAATATTTTATTAAATTTAAAATAACTTTAAATAAGCAACTTTAATTATAATAAATATTTTTTTAACATGAAACTCCTATCCAAAATATTTTAATTAAATATAAATTATATTTTTTGAAATTTTTTTATTTCAATTCATATATTCAAAAATATTATTATTAAATATAAATTTTAAATCTATTTACTATCATATTATAACTAATACTTTAAAAATTCTGTAATTATTTGATAAATATCTTTATTATCTAATACTTTTACATTATTAACATTAAAAATTTGTTCTATAAAAATGATTTACAAAAAATCATTAGATTTGATTTTATACAGATCAGATTAAGAAAGATCTTGAATATTAAAAATTAAACTGATTCATCTACTTTGTAAAATTCACCTAATTCATTTAATTTATTTGATTAGCTTATTTTCTTTACATATTTATTATTTTTGTTATAATTATTATTTTTATTATTTCTTTATTTATCTTATATTTTATATCTTTATTTTATTTTTTATTATTATTTTATAGCTAAAATTTACTAAAATTATTAGTTTATAGCATTATAGAAAGTTAACTGTAGTAAATTAATTTTGTATTAATAAAATAATTTTTGCTTAAGTTGTAAATTAATTCTTTTATAAATATAAGTTTTATTATTATAAATAAAGAAATCAATTCAAATCTACATAAATTACTTTTTCCTTCAATGTTGTCCTTCATCTAAGATTTATTACAATATCTTATACTAATTTGTTTTTGAGTTTATCATTACAAGTTTGATTAAATATATCTTAAATTCCTAACGTAATAAATTGCTGAGTTGATTCAAGTATAACAGATACCTGTAGAACTTAAAGAAAATCAATTCTAAGATCGAAAACTTTAATATGTAGACTTCAACATATAGAATTAATTTCCATAATCTTTTAACTTAGATATTAAGATAACTGAAAATAAATCCAATAATAACATATTAATATTAGAATTTGATGATAAACAATAAAATTTTAGATTTATAATCTAATTAGCTGAGTTTATTAATCTCTTTTTTTTTAATACTAATTGCAAAATTTTTATTTGTATTTATACTTTAAAACCTTTTAATCATAAGTTATATATTATATTATAAATTGTAATTAGTTTTAACTTACAAATCTAAAAATTTATTAGTAATTAACCTTTTTATATTCTTTAATACTAATTCAAAATCTTCTTATATTTGATTCTTTTTAAGTTATTTTAACTTATCCATAAGTTTTTTTATAGATTGATACAATATCTATTGATATAACTAAAATATGAGAAAAAAGATTTTAAGTTTGAAAATTCTAGCTGCTACAATTTTATTAGCTGAGTTTTGTATTTTTGTATTCTTTCTGAATTTTTAATATAGATTAATAGTTGATTATTAATGGATCTTTTGTATTTTTAATCATAATATTAAAAACAGTTTGTAAAATTTGATTTAAATCATCTTCAAATTTATTATCATACCAATTATTATCAGAATCATGATAATCTGACAATTCATTATCATCATTATTATTTATAATTATTAACTAAGCTTCATTAGTTGCATTTCTTGCTTTAATGTTTTGAGCAACTACAAGTTGAACCTTTTGTTTCTTTAGTATTATTTTTAATTTATAATGATAATCTGCAAAATGCTAATTGTTAAACTAATTTGATAAAATATTCTCATACTAAATTCAATCTAAATTCTTTTAATTCTGACCAGTTTGTAATTTTAGAACTGGCCAATTCTATATCAAACTTAATAAAGTTACTAAAATTTAAACTTATATAACTCATGCTATAATACTTTGACTAGAAAATCTCTTTTGTTATATGAAAGAATATTGTTTAAACTATAATTTTACAGAAAAAATTTATATACATTGCCCTACAATAAATTACCAGATTTTATAAATTTTACTTAATAATTTATAGTAAAATTGAAGATCTTCAAGTTGTATAAATGTTTACTAATTTTCAATAAAAATCATCTGATTTTTTTTTATTTAATAGCTGATCAATTATAGTTTTTGCTTATATTTCAAAATAAAAAAAGTTTTTCATGTTTTAAAAATTTTCTTTTTTCATTTTAATATCTAACTATTATTTTATATGTTGTTTGCATTTTTTATATATAAAATTATTTTATTTATTACTTTAAAAATGAGTATTTTTTGGCATTTTATAAATAAAATATTTTTGAATTATATTTTTAAAATTATAATTGATTGGCTATTAAATAAAAAAATATCTAATATGTATTTTATTAAAAATTCATAAACTTTTATATAATATAAAAATCTTCAATTTTACTATATATTACTAAGTAAAATTTATAAAATCCGGTAATTTATAGCAGGGCAATGTAAATATTAATTAATTTTTTTTCTATTCATTCGAAATCATATGATAAAATGATAAAAAGTGGTGGCATGCACCATAAAAATTATATGTCACCCGTATGTTTCACATAGTGTACAAACACCCCGTGTACAAATATGTGTGATACTCATTTGATTCACTCATTTTTGTATCACTCGTGTACAGATAGCAATTCGCTACACTATAAACAGTTATTTAATTTTTATTAATCTATTTAAAAATGGATTTGAATTCATTATTTAATGTTAAAGATAAAATTGTATTGGTTACAGGAGGATCCAGAGGGTAATTTATTAAATATAAATTGATTATTTTTCATTTAAATTTCTAATTTCTTTTTTTCTTTTAAATAGGATCGGACTTATGATAGCAACAGGATTTATAGCTAATGGAGCAAAAGTTTATATTTCTTCAAGAAGCAAGGATACTTGTGATAAGGTTGCTAAAGAATTATCTGATAAAGGTAAAGTTTTAATAAGATTGAATAAATTATTGAAATTTACATGTTAATTCTTTGAAATTTGTATCAGGGCCAGGAAAAGCTGTTAGTATACCGGCAAATTTACAACATTTAAATGAAGTCAAACGATTAGCTAATGAAGTTAAAGAACGTGAAGGAAGTAAGTTCGATGATTTTTATTACAATACAAATAGAAAATTTAATTTATATAAATAAATATTAATTTAAATAGAGCTACACATATTAATTAATAATGCTGGTGCGACTTGGGGTGCTCCTATTTCTTCTTATCCGGACGAGGCCTTTGAGGTTATTATTAGTTATAAATATCCCTCAAATAAAGCTAATTAATAGCTAATATTTACTATTATATTATTAAATAATAGAAAATTATGAATTTGAACGTTAAAAGAATTTTTAGTTTAACACAAGGGTAAGTTGTTTATATATTTATATTTATATTTATATATATATTTTTTTGATATTTTTAAAAAACAATATGTATATGTATATCCTTTTTCTATTTAGATGTTTACCATTACTTGAGAAAGCTGCATCTCCAAAAGATCCGGCATGAGTAATTATTATTGGATCAATTGCCGGTTTGATAACACCATTTAACGAAGCATATGCATATACAACTTCCAAAGCAGCTTTACATCATTTAACAAAAGTAATGGCGGGACAATTATCAAATCGTCAAATTACATTTAATAATATTGCACCTGGACCTTATCAATCAAAAATGTCGGCTAAAATATTGAAAGATCATGGCGAAATAATTAGTTCGGAAGTACCTTTAGGTAGAATTGGAGCAGCTGAAGATATTGCCGGTACCGCGATTTATTTATCCAGTAAGGCTGGCGCTTTTACTAATGGTGCTACTATTACAGTTGATGGCGGTATGATTACTAAACCCTATAGTTCCAAATTATAATTTAAATCCATAAAATTATCGCAATAAAAATATTTAAACTTCAATTCTACTAGGATAAAGAGGTGATGGGGAAAATGAATCATCATTTTTGTTTCGTTTGGGTCATCCTTTGAACAAAAAACATATTTAGAAACTTGTCCAATATTACATGTTGCCAAAGCATCAATGATAAATGTAACCAATTCACACCAAAGAGGAATTAATGATGTGAAATTAACCAATACTTTGCCTCCAACTTCTTTACTAAGTAATTTCGTTTATTTATAGATCTTAAAGCATATCGGGAATTTGATCTTACGCATGATTATCATTGCTAATTCCTTCGCTATTCCTGCAATTGAGCTTTTATCTCCATCTGAGCGAAACACCAATAAATTGATGTCCGGACTGCATATCTAATCCAGCTAATGAAGCAATTGATTTCACCATATGTAATTGAATTGCTATCAAGACGTCGGTTTTTAATCCCTAGAAACTTTTATAATAATTGCTGATGATGATAATGAATTATAAAATATAGATACCTATGAAACCTGTATTTGTTGAACAAACTGATGTAAAATATAATTGTCCCTATTTGAATAGATCTTATAGAAACGAACTCACATTAGTTATTCTTTCCTAAAATAATATTTTCTCTATTTACATTTGTTTATCCGCTGTTGTAGAGAATTATGGCTGTTCCTCTATATTTGGAAACGAGATTTGTGAAATTTTTTCATATCTCAAAGGATTGAAATTTATTGCGTGGCAATCTTTTTTAATTTTTTTATTGTTAAACTATCAATGGATATATCTTCAAGAAATTTATCGGCCGGTAATTTGACATGACTTTTCCCATATTGGCGACATATCTATTTTATCTTCTTCTATGACCATAATAAAACATTAGACAGAAAAATTAAAAAAAACTACACAGAGATTTGTAAAAGCAAAACTTTTGAGGAGGCTCATATATTAAGATTATGATGTAATATTAAATAAAGTTATCCGGTAAGTATTTAACTACTTTATTATTAATTTTTATTGAGATTCATAGAGTTATACATTATTTTATATCTGTATTAATCCATATGAATTTTTTTCCTTCAATAATATTCAAGATGTAATTTAGATATAAAATAAAGTATAAATGATATAGATGAGTATGAAAGGTTGTATATTATCAAAAAAATCAAGGTTAAATATAATGTCTTTATTAATTATAATCTTAATTAGAAAGTAAAATCAATCCTTTTAAAGAATTATTTAAATTTTCTTAAGAATATTTTAGCTTATCTGATGATATAATATAATAAATAATAATAAAATAAAAATAAAGATGATAAAATAAAGATAATGTAATTAATAAAGCAAAAGAAATAAAGATAATAAAGATAATAAATAAAGAATAATGATAAAATGAATTTATTGATAGTAATAAATACATTATAGATTCTTTTGGTAAATAATTAAATAAATTTAAATAGAAAAAACTTTAATATAATTAATTTATCAAAATAATAAAAAATAGTATTATATCTTATTATTTTAATAAATTTAAATATATTATAGATCAAAATAATTAAATATTAATAAATTTAAAAAAGATTAATAATAATATTTTATGTTATAAATATTATTAATAAATATATTTTTATATTTTAATAATCAATTATATAAAAATAATTTTTTGAATAAATTTTTTAAAGTTTATAAATTATATAATTTATTTTCTTATACTAATAAAAATCTAGCAAATACATATAATAAAAATTGTTTAAAATAAACATTTTATTTAATTAGCAAAAAAATATTCACAAAATTAGATTTTTATTTATTAATACTTGAAAATAGTATTTATATTTTTATTAAATTTATTAAATAGATAATTTTTTTAATTGATTATTAGTATAGATTATATTAATATTTCTATTTATATATATAAAATTCTAATTAAATTCTTTAAATTTATAAATAATATTAAAAATAATTTTTTAATTTTTTATACAAATAAATCAAAAAAAATTTATAATAAATAAATAAATTTATTTATAAATTTTACAATTTAAAGATAAATTAACTTGATCAATATATTATTTATTTATTATTTAAATGTATAAATATTATTTGTAAATAAATATAAAATTTAATAAATTATTCAAAAGAATAGCTAAAATAATTAATTCTACTTAACAAAAATTATAAATTTAAGAAATTCTTTTAATTCTATAGATATTTGAGAATTTTAAATCAACTTAGCAATTTATATGTCTTAAAATTAAGATTTATTTAATCAAATTCAATAACAAACTAAAAATAAATTAATATAATACCATAAACAAATTCTAAATAAAAAACAATATTAAAAGAAAAATTATTTATATAGATATTAATTAATTTCTTTATTTATTTTTTAAAAAATTAATTACAATTTAAATAAAAGTATTTTATTATACAAAATTAAATTACTTTCTTTGTTATATTATAAACTAACTAAATTTATAAACTTTAAATAATATATAATAATAAAATAATAAAAATATTATAGATAATAAAAAAAAAATTAACTATTATAACAAGAGTAATAAATAAATATAGTTTCTTAAAGAATTAAGAATTAGATAAATTTAATAAATTAGATAAATTCTCTTTTACAAAATACTGATAATATCTTAATTTAATAAATAATAATATTTTAAAAGATTTTTACATTTTTGTAAATTAAATATTATTTTTTAAATACTAATTATAAAGATACTATTTTTTTAAAATCATAAATTAATTTTATCTTCTCAAATTAATAATATCAAAAATGATTTTATTTTAAACTTCTTAATAAATTTTTTCTATTATTAGATGCAATTATTATTCTTAATTATCTCTTTTAAATAACTATTATAATAAACTATTCTATAAAATTAATGGATTAAAGAAAATTAAAAACATAAAAATATTAATTTTTATTTTATCATAACAATTATATAATAAATATAAAAACAAAAATATTCTATTATTAATAATAAGAATATTTGAATATAGGACTTTTAGTTAGACAATATCTTAGTAATATATTTTAAAAATCAATTTATTTTATATTATCTGAAATATTAAAATAAAATTTCTTTATATCTCAAAGTTTTATATATTATATAGTTACAAATTATGATGAAATAATACTTTAAAGTTAGAGCGTCATAAAACTTGGTAATTTTTTATTACTTAAAAATTTACTATTAATAAAAGTTACTCAATATTTATTCAATTATATTAAAAATTAATACATTGTAATTTTAAGATAAAATGAAGTTATGTATAAAATTTCAGTATATATTATTATGTAAATTATTTTAATTAGCTAAAAAATGATTTTACAAAAAGTGATTCAGCATCATGCTGATCATTATAGTAAAATCATTTTTCTATGCTGATCTTTGATATGACCGCTGACTGTTATAGTAATAAACATTTTTAATATAAATTAGTAATATAGTATAATTAATATATAAAATAATTAATAAAAATAAAAAATCTTTCTTAGTTTCAAAAAATATGTTTAGATGCAAGTGTTTAATTAAATATTATATAATAAAATAATCTAATTTTATCATAAGTAAATACATTACTTGATTATATTTAAAAATTAATTTTTGTAATTCTACTTATAATTCTAATAATATAGAATAAAAAATACTATTTACTTTTCTATACATCTATTATTTGCTTAAGTTATTTCTATTTTAAATCTATCAAGCTATCATTTAAAAATTTAATCATATAATTTAGGTTTTTTAAAAATTCTTTTATTTTTTCTTATAAATATTATCTAATAAAATCATAATTTTTAATAATACTTATTTTATTCAAATAAAAAGTACTTATTTAAATAATAGATATTTTACTTTAAGATGTTTGTAAATTAAAACTAAAATATTTACAATAGAAATTATTATTTTTTTTCTTTTAAAATTTTACTAATAGTTGGTCTTTTAATATTAAGATTATATAACTAGTTAAAATATATTACAAAATCTATATAGGATATATACAGTTTTTTGGTTTGATAATTACAAATTTCATATTTTACTTTATCAATTATTATAGCTTTTTTAAGTTTTTAATAAAAAAATAAGTTTTCTTTGAAAAATAAAAATTTTGTTTTTTCTAAATTTAAATTTTGTGATTTAAGCTTTCCTGTGATACTTTTATTGTATTATTATTGTTATTGTTATTGTTATATTATAAAGATTATAAAGAAAATAATAAAATAGATATACAGTCAAAACTCAATATAATGATCTGCAATAAACTGATTTAGCCTATAATGAACTTTATTCTTAAACTAAAACTACTTATAATAAAATTTATCATTATATAGCAATTTTATTATAAATTTTGTGATATTGCATATATTGAACTCTGATTGTAAACCAGTTATAATTATTTATTTGTGATAACTGATAATACAATTTTTTTTTCGTTATACTGATAGTTATTATAAAAAATGTGATTTTTTTCTTGATTTAATAATTGATCGTTATCATTATAAAATTTTACTTTAATATATCAAAATTATACTATAGTAAATATTAAATGTTAAATAAATTAATATAAATATAAATTAGAAGATTTTATTTTTTTTATTAATTATGTCTTCTGAAATAAAAGTAATACATTATCTATGGGACAAAAGCAAAAACTTTGTCTCAAAAAAAATAAACAATCAGAATCTTCAATCTAATTATATAAATGAGTTTATTAGTTTTAATTAGATTTTTTTTTTGTTCTTAAATTTTATAAATAAGAAATAGTATAACATATAACGTGTAAATAATAAATAATAAATAAATAATAACTATATTGCATTTATTGCAAAAATTTAATATAATGAACTTTTATTTATTATTATTATTTAAATTGATATATCAAGAAAAATTCATTATTCTGAATTCTCATTATAATGAATTAAAATCATTAAATCAAAAGATTCGTTAATATTAAGTTCTGACTATAGTATTTATTAAAAAAAAAATCATTTGCAAATATGTATAATTTTCTAATTATATTTATTAATTATAATATATAATATCTTATGTAATATATAATATCATATGACATATAATAATATATAGTTTATTTTATAATAATCTAAACTTAAAATTTTTTTTACTAATAATAGTAATTAGTATTATAAAAATATATTTTAGTTTTAAATTTAAAATTATAAAATTTAGTGATAATATACAGAATGTGATTATATGGGATAATTATAGTTAAATCTGACTATATATAAAATATGAAATTTTAAATTTCTCTATAATATACAATTTAACTAAATTAATATACTAGATAATTCTAAAAATAAACATCCTATAATATATTTCTTTTATAGTAATTTATTTATTTATTACATATTTTATTATTATTTATCACATATATACTACTAGGTATTTATTTTCAAAACTATACAATATAAATTTTATGCAAACTCTAATATAAGTTATATAAGAAATATACAGGATTCTAATAGAAGTATAATTATAAAGTTTAATTATTATTTATATTTATATTACTAAAAGCAATATGAATGTTTGATTTTAACTAAAATAATATAATAAATTAAAAGAGCTTATTATCTAATGACATTTTTTAAAACTAGTAAAATGTATCTTTAGAATTTTCTATTAAAAATTTTTTTTTGGTAAGCATAAACTAAATATATTTAATTATATAAAAATTTGAGTTTTAAATTATATAAGTATAAATTATTATTAATTAAAACTTTTTTGTTATCAAAAAAAAAATTAATTAATTTAAAATTAATATTAATATTTTATCTTCTCAAATTAATAATATCAAAAATGATTTTATTTTAAACTTCTTAATAAAT
>CAJVPP010004107.1:0-10099 GCA_910592005.1 Funneliformis mosseae
AAAATAAATAAAATAAAAATGTTAACTAAGTTAAAAATGCTAATGATGTTAATAACGTTGATCATTCGTCAATCTTTATGATGTAGTAGGATTGACTTCATATGGTATTACCGATAAAACTAACAAAAACTGATGAACCTATCAAATATAACATATATGTCAAATAGGATATATTTATAATTTATATTATTTCTATTATTATTATCATTATTATTATATCTAATATATATATTATTTATTTCATATTTAACATAATTAGCATATTTGTTAGCTCTGTTATTATTATCAATAGTATCATAAATATTATAGATTTCTTTAATTATAATTTCCTATATAAAGTATATGAAAATGCCTTAGAAAAGGATCCCAACATTATATTCAATCTATCTTTAATAATAATAATAAACAATATTAACATTTTGCAAATATAAAACTTATAATTTTATTCTTATTAACTAAATAAATTCTTTAACAAATAGTGTATCAAGTTAATTAGATTTAAGTTATAGCTATTATCTTTCTAACTTTAAATCATAGTTAACTTATTCAATGGAAAAAGTAATGTTAATACTAGTTAATTAATTAAATCTTAATTAACCATTAATTTCTCATCCTTAATCATACTGTTCAGCAAAATCTACATGTAACTAAAAGTTGTGTGAGGCAATCGAATCCTATATATATACTATAGTATACTCACACTTCTTGAAACAAAGCAAATCTCTTTCTTTCAATATCTACAGAAAAGTTTCTTGATTATTCTGATAATCTACTTTTTTTATTGGCTTATGTTAGATATTAATTATTTTTTACTTTTGCTTTACAATTCTTTATGATTATATCATTAATACTCTTTTAGAAAATATATCTTATTTGCATTTTCTAAACTCTAACAAAAAAACTATTAAACACTCCTACTGTATGCAAAGATTTAGAATGCTAATTACAATTCATGAAGTTAATGCTTGCTAAAAGAAATAGAAAACTTGAAAGATAAAGTAGTAAAAAGGGTAAACATATTTCTTACAGTTTTTTTGCAGAAAGGTAACTTTATCAAGTAAATCATAAATCTAAAGTATAGGTAAAATCCTAGCCTAAGTGATAGTATAAACACTCTTGATATATAAATCACGAATAGAATATAAGTAAATCTTAGTTCTACTATACACGACCCATTTTTCTTCACATCCTTAAGCTTTTTATAGTGAATTAAAATTATGATATATAGTACTTATATTTTTATTTAAAGGTTATACTCAAATTTAAAAATGTGAAATATCTACAAATGTTCTGAACATCGATAATTAATCTGCAAGTTCAGGTTTATTACTTAAAATACTCAAGTTTTGAAAAAAAAATTTTAAGTGAGTTTGTATAAGAAGTAAACTATTTTTTTAAAACAAACAATCTAGCTTATTTTTATGTGATAAGATATAAGAGTTATTATGCATTACTTCTAAGAAAACTAGCATTTAGATACTAAAAAATCTCATTTTTCTTAATATTAGTTTTTTATCACTGAGAAAAAGTTTCCTTAGAGATTTCTAATTCCAAAAAAAATGAATTTTATTTACTTCTTTATAATCTTAACTTAATTATTTGCAATTCTTACACAATTCTTATATTATCTATTATTATATTAGAAATCTATCAAAGATATGCTTGATGAAGAGTGTATTCAATTGATAAAGTTATTAGAAGAATTTCAAATTCAGGAAGTTGAAGATTTGTATAATTCATCATCTAAAGCACAAATAGAAAATTTAGAAAAGGTTTTGAATAGATTTTAATCATCATCAAAAAAGTCTAAAAGAGATAAAAATGAATAGCTATGAACTTCTGAGGATAAAGTAGCATGTTTCTAATGTATAAATCTCAATAAGAATGTCTTCTCATATTTTGAATGTATTCACAGATTCAAACTATCAGTAAAGCAAAAACAGAAATAGCTTATATTGATTCAAATAATAAAGAATTTTTCTTAACTTTCCTTATAAATATATTAGAGGCTTTACAATAATCTGATACAGATATAGAAAACTATGATTTAATGTCAACCAAATAGCCAAAATTCTAAAACTAAAAAAATATATTAATCAAGACATAGCAGATGATATATTAAAAATATATTAGATAAATGTCCTGCCAGGTGAAAAACTTGTTTTAATAGTGTAAATATGTTAAATTTTATGTATTCAAATATAAGGAAAATGAAGAAAGCTGAAGTGATAAAGAGTTTGTTTAACATTAATATCATTAATTTCTATAATCTTGATTATACGAGATATTTATCTAATAGCTACAACAAATATATTACAGATCAATTTTGAAATAAGAATAGTAATACTATCAATTTTGCTAATAGAAAAAAATTGATAAATTCATTGTAAATTGTGAAGAACAAGTTCTGGATTATTTTATGAAATAGACAATTTGAAGAATCTAGAAGAATGTTTAGTTAAAATCAAATAAATATTTCTATTGCATCAAATGATCTTATCTATATACAAAACCTATTTTACCACTTTTTTATTTATATAAAAATGACTTTTTAACTCAAACTATATTTGAAGGTGAATTTAATTCATATATTTGAACGCCATTATTGAGAAATGCATTTCTTAGCAAAAATAACTTTAAGCTAAACTATAAGAAACTGGCATCTGAATCGTATAAGAAGTTAAAAGAACTTCTGGATATCAGTAGCTGTAATGAACTGAAATTAGATGGAAAAGGCTTACTCAAGTTTTTGGAAATTGAAATTTTAGTTCAGAAGGACAGTATTTTAAATATATAGGGTAAAAGAAAGACAATTTGCAAAAACTAGAATATTATTTAAAGGTCATTTTAACAACTTTGTTTTTCACTTTACCTTTAACTGCTAAAAGTAATATCATAAATATTAAAACATACAGTCTATAATCAAATAGATTTTATCTAACAATCTCTATATCAAAGTATCTGTTTAAAGATACTGTCATAATAATAGACTTGTAAAATATGAAAATCCCATGAACTGTCAAAGGTTTCTTAAATTTAATAATGGTTGTAAAAGTTATTTATCTTGAAAGGTACGTACTAGAAGAAATATAATAGCATTCTATAAAGCACTAAAGAAAGATCATAAATATTTAATAAATGATATTCATTTTTTACCTAAAAAGATAGGATCAAGATTTTGCATTACATAGTTATTAATATCATCACATTCTGTTTTTTTTCTTTAACCAATTTATGCAGGAAAAGTAATATAATATGTAAATAAAATTACATGATAATTCTTTATGAATTAAGCTCATTCAATTGATTTAATTTTTCTTAATCTGTGTGATAAATTGATATATGCACGTAAATTCTAAAACTTAATATAAAAAATTACTAGCTAGTTACATTAATGAATCGCAATAAGACTTCAAATAAAAAGAATTTGCATCAGATTTTTACATAATTTTAATAGTTATATCTTACAGAATATAGTCTAATGATCTTTTTGAATACAGTCATGTAAATTTTTTATGCAGATTACATAAGTTTTAATAAGACTTGATTATCATCAGATTAAGATGAGTCTTATGATGTTAATTAATCAGACTGTTAGAATTTATATAACCTATATAATATATACCCAATAAATCTTCGCAAAAAATTCTATTATTTTAAATTTAAAAAACAAATAAACGTTACATGATTGTAATAAAATTTTTTTAGAGAAGAATAAATTTTATATCAAAATAATTTTTTTTATAAAACCATTATTGGGATGAAAAAGTTTTTCACTTCATGCATTTTTATAAAATATTTTGATTTCTGACTATTTCACTACATCATACAGCTATATGTATCAGTACTATCTAATTAATCCTAATATTTAATAATTTGCTGCAAGAAAGCTTTATTTTTTTTAATTGTAATAATATATATATTTTAGAATTTATTGTTTATATATGTATATTACAGTATGACATAATAATTATTATAATAATTAACATTAATATTTTCTTCATATTTTAATAAAATTATTTACTGTGAAATTACTTATTATAATGAATATAGTGAATGGGAAAAAAAAGTTTTATTATATGATGATATTGATCACAATAAAGCTTCTATGATGTTAAAACTAATTATCAACTCAAATAATTTTAGGCAAGTTACTGGACTGTGTGGTTCAATAATTAGAATCTAAATTTATATAATTGAGCTAAAAATAATATGGCTGTACTCAAAAAAATTGTCAGACTATACTTTATAAGAATATACTTCAATTTTGATAAGCTCAAACAAGCTTATCCAGACTTTACTATCAGAAAAAATAATATATTTTTTTATATATTTTGTATATGCATTTTATTCATAATTATTTTCCTGAATTTCTATTATATTTATAAATTTTTATGTATAATGTATCCAGCTACTCAGAAAATAATTTAACTATTATATCAGATTTAGCTGATCCATAATGTCAGGAAAAACTACATAAATTTGAATGCTAAATCCTCTAATATCAAATAAATGAATTTAATATTTTATTATAATATCCTTGTTATAAACTGCTATATTACTATAAATCTCTTAATCATTAAAATTATTACAAACTGCTTATTTGTTAAATAATTCTAAATATTGATTTAGATAGTAGAGCCTATTCTAAGCTAGTTAAAGTAAACTATAATAATGTAAATTTTGAAGAATATAGAAGAATAGTTAATGTATTAGGCTTTTATATAATAGATATGATCATGAAATACCAGAAATCTAATGCTCTTGTATTCATGATTCATTTAGAAAAATACTAGAAGAGAACCCAAAAATTCTTTCTAAGAATAAATATATTACAATATATGGAAAGTTTTATGAAGGTGATAGGAATTATGATCATCTAATAAATTATATATATTATAATGTATACAATTTCTTAGTTTTTATATCTAAAAATAGTTGTAGAGTTAATTGCTATTGAGATAATCACTTTAAGAACTATATTAATAAAAATATTATTTCAAAAGAATATGTAATAAGAATAGAAATTCTCTAATCTATTGATAAAAAGAAGTTTAAAATTTGACAATATAAATAATAGATATTAGAAAAAGAGGTAAAAATGAAACGTCTCTAACTGAAGCTTTTATTTTAATCTACTTCATACTCAGAAAAGGATAAATTGGTATCAGTATTATATAATAGTAATTGCTATTTATCTACCTATGAAATATATATGTAAGTTAAGGTAACTATAGCAAAAATATTATGTTTAGTACTTCAAATTTTGAGTCAACTTATATTTCACCTACTAGGCAAGAAATGATTTCACCAACTTTTTATCAATTATCAAGGTATTTATCTGTAATAAACTATATCACAATTAAAATATTTATCTCATCTTAGTATGCAAAATAAAATAACTTACTATCATCTATTAAACTATTTTAATCAATTCCTATTAAGATTAAGAGATAGAATAAAAATTACAATTGTTTAATCAGTTTAACTGACTGATTCTAAAAAATATTTAATTATAGACATTTATCTCAATTATATTTATAACTTATTCATAATATGGGTTGATTGCTAGGAAAATCAGGTTCTGGGAATTTTTTAACAAAATTGAGATTTTTATTGCATTTTAGTTTTTGATGTTATTAGATTAAAATGTATTAAGCTCTTAATTTAAGTGAAAATTTCTCAGAACCTGATTTTTCTAGAAACCCTTCCATATAATTTATTTTTTTGTAAAATTAATAATTATATAATCTGCATGTATAATTATCTAGTGAATATATTTTACTTTGGGTTAAATTCTCTAATCTATAAATATTTTAATAAAGTATTTTTTAAAAAGTTCAGAAAGATCAATAAAATGATTTTAGAAATTCTTGATTCTTAAATAATACTATCAATATAACTAAAAATTTCTATGTAAAGATCACAAGAATAGCAGTTGAGAATTTTATAACTAAAGAATTATGTATCAAACAAAACACAGAACTCAAATATGATGCAAGTAGCATAGAAATAAATTTGTGAGAGCTATCTATATAAAATGTAAGGGTTTTTTCATTTTGAAATAATCTATAAAAATCCATTAAGGATGAATTAATACTATTATTTGAGAATAAATTAGAGATTGTTTAATAAGATAGAAGGAGGATACATTGTCATATAATGTTATTTTGCATAATCTATGACAAACCAAATATTTCTTTTAATAAGGTACAGTTTATTATCATTAATAGAGATGAAATAGATAACTTCTATAACTTGAGGTAGATTATTATCAATGACATTATTATAGGATTAGGCTGTGACTAATACATTAAAGTTTAGAATAGGTTCCTGTAAATTAAAAGAATATTCTAAATATGAAGTAAAGATATTTTACTTTTTGAAGACCAATTTAAAATTATAATTAAAAGCTAAATTATTATTTAATATTGAATTATAACTTTATTAGAGATAAAATAAGATTTAACAGCTTTTTCAATAATATATTGTTTAGGATAAGGTAAATTATAATAATTCTATTTTGGTGGTATCCATAAAATAACCCAAAAACTTTTTTTCTTATTATCAGCAGGGGATGTAGTAATAAATCCTTAGAAAATAAAATTATCTAGATAATATTCTAGTTTAAGACAACTTGATTGTATAGAGTTTAAAAGAACAGTTTATTGTAAAGCAAAAAATTATCCTGAAATGGCTCCACTATTGAATTTATTGGTTTTAAGAAAAAGATCATAATATTCCATTAAAAAATTTCTTTGTTTAACAAATTGGTCTAGGAAGAGGGTTCTGTATAAGGTTGTTGAACGAAATCTAGAGATTTTGCAAGTTGTCTAAATGGAAAAAGGTAAAATTTAGTAAAATTATATTAAAATCTTATTAAAAAATCTGCGAAATTTTGAAAAAGGTAAAACTATATCAAAGCTTTTAAAAATGTAAAACTATATCAAAACCTTAGTAAAAATTAGTGAAACTATAGTTTAAACATTTTGTTAAATCTAAAATGAATTTAGACAAGCAATTTTAGTTTTGTATCTTTTTAATGAAGAAATTTATTTCTTTTTTATGGGATAAGGAAATGAAGAGTTGTAGTGTCTTCCTGAATTTGAAAATCAGAAGCTATAGAAATAGTTCTTTACATTGAGAAAGTAGCCTAGAGGTAAAGAGTAAATATATTATAGAAGTAATTGTCATGTTTTAAATTATTTAACGATATAGGCTAACATATAATAGGATTATTTGATAACTAAAAAAAATTTGAATCTGTTTGAGTCAAATTTTAGTAGTTAATAAAAAGAATGATCTTAAAGTATTTTCATTAACAATCAGAGCGAAATGTTGTAATTTGAAATGTAACATATTAGAGGATAAGTTATTGAAACCATATAATAACTTATTATAAAAAGTGTTATTAGTATATATTTGTTAAATTTGAGTTTATGTTTGATAAAAGTATAAATGTGAGAAAATAGAGTAAAACATTCTTTTTGAGAAAAAACAATTAATTGAGAATGATATTCAAATCTAAGAATAAGTACTTAGTTACAAAGATATCTAAGTTGTTTATTTATTATTAGTTTAGTATTGAGTTTAGAATAAAGCAGTAATCTCATTTTCTAATTATTGTTTTATAAACTTTTTGTTATATAGAGCTAAAATCCAAATATCTAAATATCTCATTGACTTATTATGTTTCTTTATTAATATGATAACTAGGCTATTCAAATATATCTGTAAAATGAAATGTCATTGATAATGACTTTAGAAGTAACAATAAAGGATTTCTTTAAATTGACTTGTATTGAATTAAGGTCAAAAAAGATTAAGCTATGTCAAAAAAGTCTCTAACTTTGAAGTGACTATCTGTGATTCAAATAGTATTATTTATATATGTTAGATTAGATATAGAGGTTGAAATATTAAGAATATTTCTTCTATTAATATCAGGTGATTATGAAACATCTAAGGTATATTTCAAATTGGATTTCTGAATATAAAAGAGAAGAGGATCATAATAGATAACCCATAGAAGTGATAAAATATCTCTTTCTGATTAATACTAACAAAGATATTATAAAAATTAATATTATCATATATTGTAAAGACACTATTTTTTTAGTTAAGAAACAAATTATTAATAAAAGTTATAAAAGCATCAAGGATTTTTAGTCTAAATAAAGCTTTTTTTACATAAAAATATTGACTTTATTATGTACTTTAAACATATTCTAAAACAGAATATATAGATTTGATTTTTGATACTTAGGCATTTTTCTTTTTAATCAGTAAAATTTCAAAATGTTATTAACTATATGCAAAGGTTTAAGTGTCGATTAATGTAGTAAACTAGCAAAATTAAGGGTTTTTATTATTTTATTTTTAACAAATGCATTCTGTAATTATTAATTCAATAACTTGATAAAAACTTTTCTAATTGTTTCAAGTAGCGTTATTAATTTAATATTATTAAGTTGGCAATTTCATAGTTTAGGTTTTAAAATTGAATATATATAAGTTACATTCATTGTATTAGAGTAAAATTACTAATTAAGTATACACATATAATATTTATACAGAAAATTTTACAATTTAGGCTAAGTTTTTTTATTAATTTATTGAAAATTTTGAAGGGATTAGATGCTTTTCGATCAGGTAAATATTTGATAATATTGTTCTATTTATCAATTAAAGGAAGGTCTAAAAGAATTTCATAAGTATCATTAGGAATATTATCAATAAATTTATAATAACATTTTCAAATAGGCTAATTTGAAGAAAAATTATCAGTTTAATGATTAATAACAATTCTATTTGTAGAACCAGCAATAGTTTGAAAATATTTAGCAATATAGTATTTAATGGCCTCTAGATCGAGAGCTAAATATTGATTCTGAATATTATAATCTACCAAAACTCTATTTAATACAATAGTTTTACAAATCCTTTTTAGAAAGAATTAATAATTTTAGTAGAAGCATCTTTAAAATTGTTTACATGTCTTTAAATATACTTTTAAATACGATTATTATTTTCTGCTTTACTAATTATGATCTGTTTTATTTGTAATAGTTTAAGAATATTAAACTTAAGTTTGTGTAAATATAGAAGAAGATGATTGTTATCATAATAAGCATCAATAGAACTAGAAAAAATAAAATGTTTAGCTGCAATTTTACAGTTTTCAGTGAAAAGAATGGTGGAAAGTTTTTTTGAATAATAAAAGTTTTTAATAAATAACTTTCAAAATTTTTTTTATTTTCAAATACTTTTGATTAAGAAATTATACACTTAAAAAATTAAAATATAAAAAGTATTCTTCTTCTCTATCAATTTGAATTTAAATATAAGTTAAAATACTAAAAAATTAGAAAGTTAGCCTTTCTTCTTATTAATTTAACTTTATGCTTTCTATTTCTTACTTCTTTAGTTAGAATATATTATTTTTATTGTAAAATATTTAGCTGAATATTTTTTTATTAGTGGTGAAGCTCGTTAACATAGTAAAATATTTTGTAATCTTAATTTTAATAATCAAATACTCAAATTTGACCTTATTTTACAATTACAAAAATTTTCATATTAAAATATGCATTGTAGACTTTAAATAATACACATAGCATTTGAACTAGTAATAAATATAAAATACTATGTAATTGTTTATACAAATTCTTACAAAAAAATGTTAATTATATAGTAAAAGATTGCATTACTATCCTTTTCGCTGGAGACTGTAAGAATAAATTTTTGATTATTAGTAGTAATAAGAAATGTATTGAGAAATGTAATATTAAGAAATAATAGAGATAAAGACAAATTTTGTATTAATAATATAATCTTTGAATTTTATTGATTTGTTTATGAATAGAGAAATTTAAATATGAGTAAAGAAAATTGTAGTAAGCAGACGTGGTTTATTCTAGAATATGTTTGGATGTTAATGTCATGATTTTTTGGGTAAAAAACTCCTAGGTTTCATTGATGAAATTGTTTGAGATACATAATTTTTGAATTATAATACAGTTAACTCTTTCTACAACGAATTTTGATATAACGAATTTTACAATACAACAGATTTTCAGTGTCAGACAGATTTTTAAAT
>CAJVPP010004108.1:0-10095 GCA_910592005.1 Funneliformis mosseae
TTTGCAGTTGGTTGGCACACTGCGGTCAATTATTTCATCATAGGAAGAATTATAAAAATTGATCATGACACCATACATTTTAGGCACCACATACTTTCAATTGGTCCTGAAAATATGATAATCCTTGAGCCTTGTATCTATTGCCGCTTTCATCAGAATGCAGCCACTAAATTCAGAAGGTGTTACAACAGTTGTTGTTTTATGTTACCTATCTCCCTTTGTGTAAAAATTCCTACGTCAAATAGAAATGACTGTATCGACCGACTCCACAGTATTCTTTCCAACAGTGCACTTTATGAACTTACCCTAACATGTTTTCTAAAAAATAATAACCAAAGCCTATTTGTAGCCCCAAGAAGCTTTGCTGCGCCTTCCTTTAAAAATTTATTTGACAAATATCTGTCATCTCTTTTTAATTCTCAGTTACTAATCATATCTCGATCCTTTTCTTCTTCTTCTATTCTTGAATTTTACACAGATAGATCTCTGAAAGACTTAAGTCTTCCTACGATAAGAATGGGTATTGCCTGGCTTCAAACTCACCAAAGTTTACTAATGATTTCCTTTTCTTCTGCTTTTACATCTCCTTTTTCTTTCTCATCATTACCTGAATTCACAGCTATTTTTACTGCCTTACTTACAGCCTTTCCTTCCTGTAACATTACCTTTTATACTGATTTAGCAGTCATTATTTTCCAGTTTAACAAATATATGTTCCTTCTCACAAAAGCTTCCACTGTTCGCCCTGCTCTCAAAATTAATAATTATGTGCATTGGTCTTGTTTTTTTGATATAATGGACACTCACAACCTTACAGTTAAAATGATTAAAGTCAAAGCTCACACTGATAACATCTTCAACAACAAAGTTGACGCTCTGGCAAAATCCAATTTAGATACAACAGCCCTTTAGCTCTATACAAACAACGCATTTCGATGCTATTTCATATATAATAACACTCCAGTATTAATACCTATCAGACAATTTTGCAAAGAATTGTTCTGTAAACATTCTCTTTTCCGGTTACTTCAACTTTCTGTCCTTGCAAAACATTCACAGCTCTATCAAATTAACTGGTTTGCCACCTCCTTCATATTCAATAACAATACGGCAACACAATCTACCTTACTCTGCCTCTTTTATTAGAAGAACGAAATATCAACGTCTTCTTGAAATGTTACCAACTTTTGAGATTCTCAAATTAAAACATCCATCAATTTATGGCCATTCACTTTTGTGCCTCAGATGCGACGCCGCTGATGAAAACTTTTATCACATATGGATGTGTCCTACTGTCAACTACGAAATGAAAAAGATAATTCAACAATCAAAAATTTATTTAAAAGACATCACCTATGCATATGATTATGCAATTGATCAGCTGAACGTATGGTTGCTTGACACTTATAATACTTCTGAATTTTTTGCTCTTATCAGAGGAATAGTTTTAGTACCCTTTTTAAATTCTTTCTAAAAAAATTTCCATCTCAAAGTTTGGCTTTAGCTGCTTACTCTTCTTTTATGCACCTAATTTTTGAACTCACATAAAACGTTTAGCGTGATCGTTGTTAACTGGTTCATAATTTTGAACAATCTTCTAATATTACCCTTGCCTCTAAGGTTTTTAATTTCATCACATCAGATTTTGATTTATCATCTAACCCCTCCACTCATTTTTTTAGCTCTCCTCCAATATCTTCGATGGTACAGATAGGATCTTATTGGTCAAATTTTTAGTGCAATAGTGGCCTCACCCTCTCCGCTTTCTTACGTATATATACTCGAAATATGATTTTTCTAGCTTAGGTTACAAATTGATTTGGGAAGTGCAGGGTCAGTCTTCTATAATTTTAATCTTAGATTAGTTCTTTACGAGATTTTTGTAATTTCTTTTGATTTGCACTTTACTTTTATTTTACTTTTATAATAAAGATATTGCGAAACTACTGCACTTTAAAAAAAAAAGAAAAACTCTTTCTGCCTTTCCAACAAATCTGCAAAAATGCCAAAAAAAACTGAAAGAAAGAATACCAACTGCGGTCGCTTTGCGTCGCCAATAACTGACAAACTACCAAAAAAGAAACAAAATACACTGCAAACTTCAGACAACGATCTCTCTCTTACTTATGTAAAGGAACTTCTTATAACTGTCCTTCCAGAAGAGACAAATACTATGAAAGTCGATCTAGTCGAAGAAAGTTCGTCTAACAACCTTGACAAAGGAAAAAATCTTGAAATTATTGCCTCAACTTCTAAAACTTCTGAAACTACTGCGCTCATACCAACAGTTAATGTCGACGAGTCTTTTGACACGTCAGAAAATCTCTTAGATACTTCAACCATCGGCTTTGATGCTCCCTCAACGCAAGTCACAAAATTTTTCGCGTACATGCAAATAGATAAACTCTTTAGCCCAAACCCTCAAATAAAGATCTCAAAGATCACCGATTTGTGCTATGAAAAATTTAACTCATTTATCATTGCTACAAAAGGAAAACATCCTACCGAGCATAATCAGGCTATTATTAAAGTTGCCTTTTTGGACAAAATTGAACGTGATAAATTCTGTAAATACAAATCTCCTGATATAGTAGATACCATGTTTCAACCCCTTGACATAAAAAATCTGCACCCTACGTACCCGATCGGTCAGTTACAGTTACAGAAATTCCCTTGAATGCTACAGAAACTAGACTACAAAAATTATTTTTCAAATTTGGTAATATCATCCGTTTTGCCATGAAAACAAAAAACCTTTGGCAATGAGTCACAATTACCTTTGATGAAAAAGTCAATTTTGAAGAACTAAAAAAAGGAGACGGGATTTATCTTCTAAATGATATGATCCGATTCTATCCTTGCAGCCTTTCTAGGACTGACATCTAAGCTCGTTCTGCCTTCTCAGCCAAACTAACAAATCTTCCTTGAAATATTACACCACGCGACCTTCATGATATTGGTAATATGGTCTCTGCTACTGCGTAGATTATCCCTAGAGCTCGTTCGAATTATAATTATCTACAACATGCTTTTTTTTACTTTTCTAACAAAGAAGACACCCTAGCTGCTATAGGAATAAAGAATTTAACTCTTAATAACAAAAAAGTAGAATGGACTGATCCAAAAGCCAAACTTTGTGTTATCTGCTCCTCCGTATATCACAATGCTTCTATCTGTCCCAGACGTCATCAATCTCCCAAGGACTGAAATATGCAAAATTTATACCAACGATTCCAACCAGCTCAATTTAATAATTACACAACACCAAAATGTAGTCCTATACGAGACGCTGTTCGTGAAAACATCACTTTTGCCCACGTGCCTAAAACTCTACAGCAAATCATCAATCCTCAAGATAAACTAAAAAGGAGACCTCCCCTCCTCCACCACCGAAAACTAAACCTAATGTTTCGCCTAACAGCTCTTCTTCTGGTAATCCAAAATTGTAATGGGCTGATGAACCAATTGATGAGTTCATGGAAACTGAAGTCTTCTCTATACCAAAATTAAATAATGGTACAGCAAAAGGTAGTTTGATTTATGACCCAGACTTTAAATAATTTATTACCTCTCAACTTACTTCAATTTCCAACGCTCTTTCTGACCTTTGTGTCAAATTTAAATTTTCACAACAATGTCTTGTTGTAGTCGAAAAAGCCCTTTACATTCAAGTCATCACTCCTGTTGAGGTGAATGACTTTAATAATAACCTGCCTGATACTGCCACTAAAGTAGATTATAAATCCCTATACATTAACAGATCTTTGCATCGCTCACTTACAAAAGCAATCAAATGAAAAGTTAATCCTTATCTGTCAAAAACAATAACAAAGAATCTCACAATTTACTCCTATACTCAATAAGTTACTCAAATTCTGTCATGACCTCCAATTTACACTCCTTAACAAAAACATTCTCAACAAAAATGATACACAAATTTCCGAACCATTGACTGATGATTTTAACAAAGTAATCGAATGCTGCATTGGCAGCTTCCCAAATTAATTTATAATTTTATCATGAATACTGTATCTACAATGTATAATACTAATACTCCTAGTTCTCACACTCCATCAATACTAAACCTTAGAATCGCTACCCATAACTTTCGTTCTTTAAACAACTAAACAAAACATAATTACCTTTTTTCTTTATATTCAGTAAATCAATTTAACATTATAAGCCTACAAGAAACTAATTTCAAAGGAATATCATCCATTTTTAATCGTGATTTTTTAACGTTTACTACCTTTTTTAGCAACAACCACAACTCCCGATCAATTGGAACTGGTGTTAGCCTCTCTTTTAGCCCCTTCATCGCTAAGCACATTTTCGCTCATGACTTTATGTTAGACAGAATTATTTATGCAAAACTCCAATTTGCTAACAAACAAAAATTATTGGTCGTTAATTGTTATATCCTGCTAGCTAACCCTCCTACGGACGTCACAAAACAATCTATTGTTCTTTTAAAACGATTATTAGATGATGCAATTCAAAAATAATTTGCATATTATTCTTATCAGAGATTTAAATGCTGATATAAATCATAGAAAAAACTCTTCTTTTAATTTAAATTTTATCAATTCTCTTAACAATTACAATTTATATAATGTGTTCAATGTCCAATTTAAAGAAAAGCGTATATCATACCCATCCTGTATTAATAAGAATTTTTTATCCAGGATTGATTATATTTATATGACACCTGAATTAGCATTTAATATACTTGACTGTAAAATTGTGCAAACAGATTCTTTCATATCAGACCATCACATTGTATCAACAAAGATTATTAACTTCTTAAAACACTCAACTTCTATAAGGAAAAGTCCTGTCAAAACTTCCTTCAATTTTAACTTGATGGACAACTCGAAATGGTCCAAATTCAATGATAACTTGGATAATAATTTGAATTCCAATGTGTTGAAACATATTTCACCTACTACCATCTGGTCCCAAAGTCTTCTTAATTCTTCTTGGGACCTTTTTCAAGACATTCTTATCTCTATGGCAAAAAAATGTATTCCAATCCACAAGTCAAAAAATTTTCATTCGTCAAAAAAACCAGTCGTCCTGTTAAAGATCTACAATGACATTAAATTACTCCATCATTTCGATAAAACCACAAAAAATGTCTGAAAGACCTCATTGTACATGATAAATGAAATAACTTTTACTCACAATTTTTACAGCTTGCTCACGCTAATGGTTTAAACACCATTCCCTTAAATAGTCCTTCTCACGTAGATATGACTAACACCGTCCTCTCAGATATCAACTTCTTCTAGTTAGCCTTAAAATAAAAGCAGAACTATGTGAACACAATTTTAAGCTTAAGAGTATTTAAGATGCTCTGGACGTTCATGTAGAAGACTATAAACACAATCTATCTTGAATGATTGACTCAGTCTTTAATCGCAGAAAAATAACCATCATATTAGATAGATGTTTTGATAACTTGTCTCCACATCGTCACTTACTTTTTGAAGAACAGGATGTAAAAAAGAAGTTGCTAGACATTTCCAATAGGTTACAAGTACCACATATTGTATCAAAGCGATACCAGAGGAATAAATCTTTATATACACCCCATTAAACTCAATTGACTTCAGCATTTATAGCGACTTGATGTCCTTACCTTCTGTGGACGAATAGTATAGGATCATTGATCGACTTCCAAACAATAAAGCCCCTGGTTCCTCAAAAATCTCAAATGAAATGTTGAAACATTTAGGACTAATCGCAAAGAAACGCTTATAGTACATAATTTGTAGCTGTCTGCAAATTTCATCATACCTTACCGTTAGAATCTAGTATATATATACCCGATCCCTAAATCAAAACTGTGGGAATATGATTTAAATAACACCCATCCAATAACCCTACTAGAAAGCACTTAGAAAGTTTTTGTTCGACTATTAAACACACGACTTGCTGACATCTTTGTTCAACACAACATTCTTAAAAAATACAACTTTGTGGGTCTGCCCTTCAAATCTACATTTGATCCTATACATCTTTTTGATAATATTAAATAGAACGCTGTTTATAATAATACAGAATATGGGTTCTATTACAAAATATGTCTAAAGCGTACGATCATATGAATGTTTTCACTCTCGCTGCAGCTTTAGCAAGATTAAGACTTCCATACAAATTCACCTAAACAATACTGAGACTTTTTCTTCCAAGATTTAACTGTCTTTACAGCTCATGGCAATTCCGATACATATCTGATGTATTCAGGAATTGATCAAGGTAAAGTTATATCACCACTATTGTAGTGTATATACTATGATCCGCTTTTATACGCTATTAACAATTCCTAACACGGTTTTGTCACAGAAGTCGATTTGCATCCTGATGCCCGTCTTCCCTTTACTAATAACTCTCATTTTAAGATCCTAGCACTTGCTTATATGGATGATATTCTCTGGCTTGCCAAATCCAGAGAAGACCTCACAAATATTACATCTATTGCTAACAGTTTCTTCAATTTTAATGATATACAAGTGAATTAGTCGAAATCAGAACTGTTAGTCAACATTTCCCAACAGAGTCCTTTTGAAATCATTCATAATAACACTATATGGTTGATCAATACGCTATTCCCTAAAGCTAACGTTCGTTACTTGGGTGTTTAGATCTCACTCAAATCTAACAAGAGTTTTATTTATAATCAAATACACAGTGAAATTAAAAAAGCTGTTACCATCATGAAGCATAAATGCCTGACAGACTCACAACTAATATATATTTTTAATACCGTTCTTCTTCTAAGAATTGAGTACAGATCACAACTTACCTTTCTATCTGAAACATAATGCAAAAGCTTTGTCGTTACATACATCGCCTTTGTCAAAAAAAAACTCAAACTCTCCAGACATACCCCAACGGATTTGCTCTATTCATATTACTTCTACAATCTAACCTCCTTGTATCAAACATTAATATAGAATTTTAGTAATGCTCTTTTACAGATGTCTAATGAAACAAATATATTTGGAAGATCCTTTCATCTACGTATCCTTCAACTTCAATAAAAGGAATGGTTCTTTGAGAACCTTCTGATCTATTGGCCATTTATAAAAACAACACAATCTGATAATTAGCTTCCTTCTCTTCTATGTAACCTCAAAATTATGAAACTCGAACTTAATATACCTTCAACTTTATCCAATAGAATTCTAGAAGGGGATTTTCCAATTTCTGAATTTTTTAACTATGAATACAGAAAGCATGCTTATGGGCTACGAAAGTTTTTTATACTTTTTATGAAGCAACTCACCAACTACCAAGGAAACTATATGTTCACATTTCGTGATCTGAACACTATCACCAATTCTGTTACCCATAGTTTTCAAACTGCAAATTGGTTTAAAGCCTTAGAATTGAGTCTAAATCTGGATCAAGACAGATTACTTTTACCTGCATTTAATTTTAAACACAAGTTTTGCTATAGCTACTCCATCACTTCTCCTACTTACTCTCATCAAACACCTAAATTTGCAGTTAGTTGACACACTGCGGTCAATTATTTCATCATAGGAAGAATTATAAAAATTAATCATGACACCATACATCTGAGGCATCACATACCTTCAATTGGTCCTGACAATATGACAATCCTTGAGCCTTGTATCTATTGCCGCTTTCATCAGGCTACAGCTACTAAATTCAGAAGGCATTACAACAGTTGTTGTTTCATATTACCTATCTTCCTTTGTACAAAAATTCCTACGGCAAAAATAAATAATCATATCGATCGACTTCACAGTGTTCTTTCTAACAGTACACTTATAAACTTGCCCTAACATGTTTTCTGAAAAATAACAACCAAAGTCTATTTGTAGCTCCAAGAAGCTTTACTGTGTCTTCCTTTGATAATTTATTTGACAAATATCTGTCATCTCCTTTTAATTCTCAGTTATTAATCATATCTCGATCCTTTTCTTCTTCTTCTGTTCTTGAATTTTATACAGATGGATCTTTGAAAAACTTAGGTCTTCCTACGATAAGAATGGGTATTGTCTGACTTCAAACTCGCCAAAGCTCACCAATGATTTCCTTTTCTTCTGCTTTTACATCTCCTTTTCCTTTCTCATTATTACCTGAATTTGCAGCTATTTTTACTGCCTTACTTACAGCCTCCCTTCCTGTAATGTTACCTTTTATACTGATTCAGCAGTCATCATTTTCCAGTTTAACAAATATAAGTTCCTTTTCACAAAAGCTTCTACTGTTCGCCCTGCTCTCAAAATTAATAATTATGTGTATTAGTCTTATTTTTTCAATATAATAGACACTCACAACCTCACAGTTAAAATGATTAAAGTCAAAGCTCACACTGACAACATCTTTAACAACAAAGTTGACGCTTTGGCAAAATCCAATTTAGACACCACAGCCCTTCAACTATATACAAACAACGCATCTCGATGCTATTTCACACATAATAATGCCCCAGTGCTAATACCTATCAGACAATTTTGCAAAGAATTGTTCTGTGAACGTTCTCTTTCCCGGTTACTTCAACTCTCTGTTCTTGCAAAACATTCACAGCTCTATCAAATTAACTGGTTTGCCACCTCCTTCATACTCAATGACAATATGACAACACAATCTACCTCTTACTCTGCTTCCTTTATTAAAAGAACGAAATATCAACATCTTCTTGAAATGTTACCAACTTTTGAGATTCTCAAATTAAGACATCCATCAATTTATGACCATTCGCTTTTGTGCCTCAGATGTGACGCTGCTGATGAAAACTTTTATCACATATGGATGTGTCCTGCTGTCAACTACAAAATGAAAAAGATAATCCAACAATCAAAAATTTATTTAAAAAATATCACCTATGCATATGATTATGAAATTGATCAGTTGAATGTATGGTTGCTTGACACTTATAATACTTCCAAATTTTTGCTCTTATCAAAAGTATAATTCCAGTATCCCTTTTTAAATTTTTTCTAAAAAAATTTTCATCTCAAAGTTTGGCTTTAACTGCTTGTTCTTCTTTTATATATCTAATTTTTGAACTCACACAAAACATTTGGCGTGATCGTTATCAACTTGTTCATAATTTGAACAATTTTCCAACATTACTCTTGCCTCTAAGGCTACCAATTTAGTCACATCAGGTTTTGATTTATCCTCTAACCCTTCCACTCATTCTTTTAGCTCTCCTCCAATATCTTTGATAGTACGGATGGGATCTCATTGGTCAAATTTTTGGTGCAGTAGTGGCCTCACCCTCTCTGCTTTTTTATGTATGTTTACTCGAAATGTGATTTTTCTAGCTTAGGTTATAAATTGATTTTGGGAAAGTGCAGGGTCAGTTTTCTATAGTTTTATTTTTAGATTAGTTCTTTATGAGAATTTTGTAATTTCTTTTAATTTGTACTTTACTTTTATTTTACTTTTATAATAAAGATATTGTGAAACTACCGCACTTTAAAAAAAAAAAAAAAAAAAAAAAAAATATATAGACAAAAAATTTTAATGTACATATGTATATAATATAACTAATTGTATAATAATGAAAATTACCAAAAATAATTTTGTAGAATAAGGATTATCAAAAAAAATGATCTGCATAACTAAATATATATGTGATATAAACAATGATAAATAAGAAGCTATAGGATTAGCATTTCTAATTTAATTAGTAATAACTGAGCTTCTATTATAAATTATATTATAATATTTATAAATTCAGATCTCAGCTGAAATATAAACTAGATAATTTTTATATTGTAACTAAATATAAGAGTATATAAACTAAAATGTATTTAAAACTAATCAATCAATCTATTAATTAACATTGATCATATCAAATACTGAGTTTTGAAGAACATGTAAATGTAAATGAAGCCAAAGATCAACAGAAACTTGATCTTCATTAATAGGTCTATAATAGATACTATCTATACTTGTTACTTATACTATATGGGTATAGGATAAAGTCCCAATCTTATTCTATCTTAAATTATATTTCTTAAACTAAAACTAGAGTTCCGGACGAGTCGAGTTAACTCACGAGTCAGATAAGCCGAGTTGAGTTCAAATCAAGTCGAGTTGGTGTTT